>JAEANM010002642.1:0-24050 GCA_017656035.1 Myanophis thanlyinensis | reverse complement strand
CGTGTTATATCTATTTACTGATTTGGATTGTGTTTTTTTTAAATAGAAATATAAATTTAAATTTAGATTTTAAATAAAAAACATTTCAGTATTATTCACAATTTTGCAACAATTAAACCAAGCCACTATGCTTGCATTTTAACATCTATGTCACTAAAAAATAACTAATGCAGTGACAATCTTTCTGACCACATATCTGAGTAACTTCAATAGGATAAGAGTAATCCTACAGATCTTAGAAGTACTTGAATAGAGGATACGGTCATGTTAGCCATGTCCAGTGATCTTAAAATGAACAAATTAACACACTTCCTGGCAAATCATTTCCATATTGTTGCCTAGCAAACCCCATAGGTAATTTTATGTAATCACTAGAGTTCAACTTGTATTGTGGAGTCCTTACGTTTAGTACTTGACTACAACTTCTTTCAAATTCTTTCCTTACACATTTCATCTTGCTGAATGTAGTTTAAATTAATCTTCTCACTTAGTTCATCCTAAAGTGGCCATGTAAAACATGAAAGTATGTGACATAAACACTTGTAACTGTTTGTTTCCGAACACATTGATTGTATTACATAATTTGTATTAACAGGAAATACAGTAATATCATTGACTAGGAAAATTGCCCAATTTTTAAATTATCTTTCATTGGAATAGAGTTGAAATTTAACAGTGGATAGTTGTGCTAAAGCCAAATTACAAACATTAGTAAAACATGTCCTCTACTTGCATGAGTTATAAATCCAACAGTTGGAAGATTTGTTTTGCTGGAACACAATTGTTAACTCTAACATACAATTTTTATTAGTGTTAAATGTAAATAGCATTAGACAGTATATTGCTCAATTTTCCTGTTTTGTTAGTTGTTATAAATGCTCATAGTTGTCAAGCAAGTGTTCATGGTTGAATTAAAACTCAAGCTGTTAAAAATAGAATTTATTAAATGGTGCATTGTTTATGTATGTGTTACTCATAGTATTCAACATAGTTGATCTTAGTGAAGTGCTTGAATGTGTACTTGAGTCATTCTCACTAAAATTAGTGGAATTTTTAATTGTCTAATTTTTACTTTCATTATTAAGTTTCCAAAGAGTTTTCTAGAGATAAAATACTTAATCTGCAGCAGATTTAATTTAACAGAGATTTTTTTTTAAATCAGTGGAATCGAGAAAGATTGTTTTTGGTCATCTCCTTCTGTATAACCATCTGCCCTACTATTTTAAGAGAATACCTCTCAACAGATTGTCAAGGGAATCAGTAAAAAACAAAAGCTTTCCCATACTCAACTGACTTAAAAAAAAGCTTAGTAAATCCTTAATGGAGAGCAACTTAAGTTGACTTTAAATGCAACAGACTGTGCATGTGCCATTTTTCAAGTATGCAAAATTTTAGGCATATATAAAATCCCAGTCCTAGTTTATGTATGTGTAAAATCCATAAAATATACTTGCATAAATTGCCATTTGCTTATAATCGGTTTCTCAGTATCTCAACAATTATAAAGTCTGAACATATCTACTCTTGCCCAAAAACTACAATGCAATTTGACCTACTTAAAAAAAAAATACTGGAGTTAATGTTTTTATTTATAATAGTCTTCAGTCTGGCTTCTGACTTAAAGGCAATCTGCTGAAATATCAATGGTAAATATTGACATTACATGAAAATCCTGCTGCTCAAAGAAAGGACAGAAATAATTTTAGTAGGAAATGGAATTCAATAAATGAGGTTCAGTAGTTTTTTGTTGATTGTGATGATGGTATATTTTATTATTTATGTACTGCTATTTTATTTTTATTTTTATATCTGAATACATTAGTTTGAATTAAAAAGGAAATAAAAATAATGGAGAAATTAAGTACCGTATATAAATTTCTATTGTATATGGAAATATTGCTTTATTTTTCTGGAAATATGAAGTCTATACTTTAATTCTACTTATAGAAATGCTTATAGAAGTTTATTAAGGGACAGTTGAATAATCAACGGAGCTGGGATTTTCTTATCCCCTCCATTTGTTATTAGCTTCTCATCCAATTTTGATGGCAATCCAGTAAAACACATTCTATTTTAATAAGGAAAAATAAATTAAAACTATTTTCAGTTCAAAAAATACTCCTTTACGTTTTTCCAAATTTTTAAAAACAATAGACTTTCAGATAGCTAAATATATATGGAACATACATACACACACACATACACACTTTAACTGTTTGCAGCATTAGCTGTTTTGGTAATACTGGTGTAATAGAACTGCGTAGTGATAGCTGCATGTAGTATTTTGTGGCATCTGTGTTAGCTTTGTCTTTGCAGGTAATTGCAACCAATTTCATTGTCATATAACCTCTTTTGAATAAAATATATGCATTAAAGGCACTGAATCGTTAGACAGCTGGCTCATAAGCCAAACAAATAAAAAAATGTACAATTGAATTATTCTGTGATTAATCAATATTTTCTACAAATTAGCAATAACTACGCAAGATCATTTCATAATTTAAACAGAGGTAGGGTACCTTAAAGTGTACCTTAACTGATTTTTTTCTGCTTTTTTGATGTTTGAGATGTTCTAGTTAAATTGAGTTAAAATTGGAAATAGATATTTCATTTTGATGTGTCAGTTTTTCTTATATAAAAAATACCCATTAAATGGAATCCAAGTTATATATTTTTGTGTTAATCACTGTGTTAAAAGAAACACCTATTTTACAAAGCTAGTAAATTACTGTTTTGCAGCTGTCATTAAGCAAATGCCATGGCTGTTAAGTGAATCCATATATTCCTATGAATGTCTTTTGCCATAAACCAGTCAAAAAGCCATAAACAGGTAAAAAAAACATTTTAAATTATGGTCACACTGCTGCAGAACTGGTTGTAAAGCCAGTTTCCAAACACCAGAAATATAGTCATGTGTCTGTGGGGGATGTGTATAGCTGTCAGGAATCCTGAACTTGATCATAAGTAGCTTTTTTGTGTGTGGGGGATATTGTAACTTCAAAAGCTCACTAGGTGAGGACTATCTATATTTAGTAATCATATTTCAAGGTCAACTATTTAATATCATAGAACGTCATGCTGAAAGTATTAGTATAGTTTGTTTTCTTACACTGTAAATATAGTTGTACAAAATATCTTTTTTGAACAAACTTATGCCAATGATTTAAAGGGAAAGCTTGAGACTTTTGTGAGTAATACTGCAAATATGCCTTTGTAAGGTAGAAAAGGTTGGAGGGGCACATGGAACCCTATTTGACAAGTATGTGTAACAAATTTGATAAAGCAACAATTTTGCAATGTCTTTTCAAAACTTCATGGAGTTTTTAAATGCTTTAAGATAAGGGTGAATTCTTGACTCCACTACGATTCATAACATAACAATTGTTTTACAATTTTATGAAGAATCTGACTAGATTTTGTTCATGTGATAAATATTTTAGCAGCACAGTATGTATCTAATTTCCACATACACAATAGTTATTAAAATTGCAATATACACAACTGGGTAAAACCACAAATCCTGTTTTGTTTGAAAATTTAATGTATATTTAACTTTGTATGTGTTGGTGGATGGGCATTTTCTGTCATACTGCGTTCTGATTTGAAAAATCCTAGAAATATTTTTTTTAGACAATTGGATAGTATATTGAGTATATTATATGTTCTAATATAGTGTGGTATAAAAGTTGTCTACAATACACAAAGTTATATAAACATCCCTATGTTAGAATAATAGAAAATGTAGTAAAACATTGCTGTTTTACTTAAGTTTATCCATATATAGAATGTTTTATACTTAGTATGTTTTAGAAAGAATTTTAATTGATCAAAGATTTCTGTTATGGGTATACACAATTTGCTATTTTTTAAAGTTGAGGAACAATGATAATAGTAAAATGTTTGAATTTAACTGAAACATTTCATGTGTATGTCATTATTTTAGTAGTGACATTCGAAGTTAGGAATGAATGAAATTCATTCAGGAGACTTGGAGTCCTTACAGTAAACAGAACCTCTATGAAATAATGCATATTGAATTGAATCTATCTGCAGTCTTAGTGTCTTTTTCAGGGCTTCAGTTGTGTATTTATCAAATTCTCTACCACATTTAATACTTACTGCTCTGCAGGAGATCAACAAAGGGTAGGAAAAAAATGGATAATTAGTGGGTTCTCCACTTTCAGTGCTTGTAAGGATTCCTTGAGCTGCAGCAAATATAAATTTCAGATTAGTCATATAAACTGTTCAAAGGTATAGATACATTTTTAATGAATAAGAATTAAAAGTGAACAATACAGTGCTGCTTAACTGCTGTAAATAGTAGCAAAATTAAAAGGTAATTCTGTATACATTTAACTGTGATTCAGTCACACTGAATTTGATAAGACCTATTCCAAGATATAGAACTGAACCTGTTGAGGCGATAGTGGCAAGTTGCAGAGTGAGATTTAAAAGAGTACGGTAATCTATTTGCCCAATAAGCAGTTTTAAAAAAAAAGCATGTCTACCATGTGGAACAAAAAACATAGACTTTAAAATCTTTATATACATATGGAGAACAGTATTCTTATATTCAGTGCAAGATGATTTTTATTTATTTATTTTTATTTATTTATTTATTAAATTTATATACCGCCTCTCTCCCGATAAGGGACTCGGGGCGGTGTACAACCAACTAAAAACAGAGACAATTAAAAAAAAATCAATTAAAAACAAAATTAAAAGAATTAAATTAGGTGGTTGATTCTATCAAATTAAAAATTATAAAAATTAAAACCAATTATTAAAAACCCCAAATAATTAATGCTAGGCCAGACCGGCCTGTTGGAACAAATTTTTAGGGATAATTGTAAATTTCTGTAAATAATTGTGTTTAAATATGACCATAATTTGTGAAACCCTCAGTAGTGAATGACATCATACAGATAACACATCTCAGAATTAATTTTTGTTTCAGATTTTTGGGAATGTTTAAATGCATACAGTATTTCCCTCTTTAAAAATAATAGCAAATAGTTTTTGTGCATTTGTGAATATTGGAAATATTCATTAGTAGTAGTTACCGTAATAGGGAAAAAAGAGGGGAAGTACTATAAAAGGTACGTAGTATAATAATTGAATATGATTATTGAATTAAAGCTTGGATAGAATTTCCCTGTAATTCATTTTTCAGTCCCAGTTTAACTAGAGATGTACCTTGCTGAACAGTACAATTTCCCAACTTATCTAAATTAGTAATCAGATAGTTATCAAGAGTTGTCTTGTAGTTTCTTGATTACAAATAGATTTCCCAGTGATAAAATAGAAGTAGTAGATGAAAAATAACAAACAAAATAGCAAGCTATAGAATGGAGAAGTTTTTATACGCTATGCACACCAGGGCAGTGGAGTCGGAGTTGGAGTTGAGGAGTTGGAGTTGGAGGAAATTTTGGGTACCCAGAGTCGGAGTCGGAAAGTACAAAAAACAGAGTCAGAGTCGGAACATTTATCTACCGACTCCACAGCCCTGGAGTCGGAGTCGAGGAGTCGGAGGAAACTTTGGGTACCCGGAGTTGGAGTCGGAGTCGGAAGTACAAAAACTTCGGAGTCGGAGTTGGAGTCAGAACATTTATCTACCGACTCCACATCCCTGATGCATACTGCATACAGAAATCTAATTTGTCTATTACTTTATAACCATAAAAAAGGCCTCTTAACAGGTTTTCAACAAAGTTATTAGGCAATTCTATTAAAATTTAGAAAAATAATGAGGAATCTAGCCATTATGGGGTAGTTCTTGGTTATAAACTGCATATGTGACATAGTACTTTAATCTATCAATGCACTTTGATTTATTCTTGGACTGTATTGTTTTAGTTCACCAAAACAAAATGTTGCACTTCTGTGCACTTACACATTCAGATGAATAGTATACTTCATTATATTTAGTATTTATCACATAGTTTATTAAGCTCATTATATATCTCAGATACTAGAAGATATTATTTAAGGAGTAAGACTGAAAAGAGGTTACACTCCTTTCAGACTTGAATTCTCTCTGTGATTTAGCTATTCCTTAATTTCAAATGTGTATTCAAATGGTCGGAAGAATATTCAGCAATGGCAAAACAGACTGTGTATATCCATAATGAAAGATTATGGAAGTAATCTGGTTGCAAATTTAAGCAAGAATGACCACCATATATATTAAATATATAGTTTAGACATTTGGAATACTGTTTTAAGAAAAAATTATGCAGCTAATAAATTATTGATGAAAGGATTCAAATAGTTAAAAGCAATTTTAAATGTTTAATATGAATGTTATACTCAGCAATTAGGGAAATAAATAGAAAGAAGAGAAAAAAAAGTATTATTAGCAATTTATCCCAAGTGTTTTTCTTTATACTTTATTCCTGCTTAGTGGTTCTTTTTGTTTTTTTGTATCTGTACCGTATATGTGCTATTCAGCTGTTATTACTCAGCATACACCTTTGCATTTCATTTGTCTAATAATAAAATATCTTGAAATATTTTTACAATAGTATAATAGGATGTTTCATTAAAACAAAATGTTTCCATATTGCTATAAGATTTAAATTATGCCTAAACCAATATATCATATTAATATTAATAAAATAAATCTTAATAAACTTAAATATACTAAACTTTCAGAACTCTGCATTTAGATGTAGACACTTTTGGATAAGAGAAATATTCTTCATTGGTTAAAAGTAAAGTGTACATCTGCTAGTTTAATCACCACTTTGGATGAAGCATTAGCAATACTTGACATAACATTAAGCTATAGTTTAGCATAATTTGCATATGTGTTCCACATGCTAAAATACAGTTTAAAGTGACATGAGAATACACCTCTTCAGTGAACTCTGGTTCCTATTTTTAAATAATTTAAATCATTTTTTCAGTTTTTTTAAATGTTCTCATTGATTGAGATATCCCTTTAATTGGTTTCATTTAATTATTACTTAGCCAGTGACAAATGTCCTGGATGTACAGCTTTTTGAAATTGATTATTTACTGTAGCATTTTTAATATTACTAAATTTTTTCACAATAAAATGGTATTGCTTTTATTTATTTATTTTTAAAAGTGATGAGCTACTGGTAGCAAAGCAAGTTGCAAATAATAATACTTCTCTACTTCCATCAATGGACTCTAGTAGACAGCGAGAAATATCATAGCCTATCTTTAAGTTTCTTAAAGGCATTCAGTTAAATATTGTGGGACAGATATGCAGCAGCATTCTGTCTAAGTGTTATTTCTTTTTCTTATGTGAAAAGAACCACATGATCATACTTCCATGGTGTAGAATTTTTATACAGGCGTTATTAAGACTATTAATTTTCATAAATGCAAAACTTGGCTTCTCACAATACATTGTGTTGCAATAAGGAACATCTCAATATTGTTTCCTAAACTACTGTGTTTTTCCCAAAAGACGCCCGACCTAGAAAAGAACCCCTATCACATTTTTCAGTGCATGCAAAATTAGCCCTAATTAATACCCCACCAAACCCGGAGTGCAGGGGGTGGGACAAGCACACAAATAAAAGTTAAGCTATGGTGGGGATGGGGGTGGAGCTGACCTATTTACCAGGCCTTGCACATCTGACATCTGTCTTGCCGCCTTCTATGTCTTCTTCTTCTGTGGGCATTTGCCGCCACTCACACAAATTGCCCCAGTCTCCATTTTGCCTTCAAATGCTTTCCGGAAATTCTCTCTGCAGTTGATAATAGAGCTTGGGGCAATGCATGCTGGTGGCGGCAAACAGCTGCAGAAGAAGAAGATGTGCACATCAACCCAGCGTCTGTTTGATTTTAGATGCTTCCAGAAGGCAACTGCAGCTCTGTTATCAGCTGCAGAGCACTTTACAGGAGGCATCTGCAGCCGATAACAGAGCTTCAGATTGCCCAAAGCTCTATTATCAGCTGCAGAGAGATGTTTTCCTCCCGTTTGCCAAAAAGCCTTCATTCCAATGCTGAAGGTTAAAAATGGAGGCTTTTTGGCTCGCGAGAGGAAAATGGGGAGGGGGATTTTGCTTCCTATCATTCTTCAGTCTGTGCTGAGCTTGAGGAATGAATGACAGGCAGCAAAATCCCCTTCCCCATTTTCCTCCCATGAGCCAAAAAGCCTGGGTTATATCACTTGACTCAGGGCTATAACCATCTGCAGTAGGGGACCTTTTTTTGCAAAAGGACTTCCTTGGTGCGCTGGGCCATGTGGCTTGAGACAAAAATAAACACTCTCAACCATTATGATACGTATTTCAGGCAGCATGGGGCATGTCCCTCTCCCGCACACACTTCATCTGCTAAAGAAGTGGCACGGTGGCCAGGCTTGCTGGAGTGGATGGCGGCAGGCTTTTTCAGGGAAATGGCTACCATTCCAATGACCATTCCAGGTAAGCAAAGGTGTGCGAGGCATGTGGTTGCGTCACTCTTTTCAGCGGGAAAGAAGCAGCCTGGTGGCAAAGCTCTTTGGATGAATGGGCTGCTCTTTTCAGTGGGGAAAGAAGAAGTCTGGTGGTGAGGCACTTGATGAATGGGCCGCTCTTTTCAGCGGAGAAAGAAGTGATCTGGGACCAGGCCAGGCATGTGGGAGGAAAATGACACCCCTAAAAAAAGAAGCCTTAGCTGGTTTTTCAGGGGATAAATGAAAATAAGACCCAGGCATATTTTTAAAGAAATATGGTAGATAATCATAAAATTATGATAATTATAATATAAATAAATCTATTATAATTACTGTATGTAATATGTAATATATGAAATTATAATAATAATAAAAACAATGCTATTACTTTGTCTCAGCATTAAATATTTGTTAATGGAATTAAAACTCTATTATAAATATATATCATATATATACATATATGAAGCTTTATTATTTGTTATGGCAATGAAATAATGTTAACTTAAAAGTTTCATAGAAGCTTCTATTGTGATAGAGAAAGCAGAAAAGTGATTAGCAGCTCTCATGTGATTGTGACCTGCCAACTCTCATTCCATCTGAGCCCATTCCACTAGGCTCACTCTTGCTCAAGATAAAACAGGTAGTGAAACTGCCCAAGCTTACTAATTGTTTTTATTTAATGTTAACAACTGCAAGATGCTTATTTGATTTGAAGAATGAGAATAGGGAATTGTGATTTTTAAAAAATCTTTTTTCCTATTTTCCTTGAAAACCTATTTGCTACCAGATCCTGAAATATCATGGGAAATGGGTAATTCGGTCAGCAGAGACTGCTACTAAATATAAACAATTTAACTGCTGTTCTAGTCACTGAAGAGACATAGTAAAGGAGAAGAAAATCCATGATAATAATAAATCATTTATAGAAGTGCTATGTAGGATTTTGGATTTGTTTTGGTATGGATGTGATATAGTACCTGTTTTCAATTTAATTTAAATTCAATTTAAATCAGTTGTATTCATTGCATATCAATTGGAGCAGATGCGCATGCAATCCCAGGTAAAGGAGTTGCAGCTAGATGGTACATAAGTTCTTAAATACATACTCGAGCACTTCATTTTGCCTCCAAATCCAAAGTCCTATATCAGTGATGGTGAACCTTTTAGAGACTGACTGCCCAAACTGAAAGTCTTGTGTGCACACATACTCGCACGTGCGCTGAAGAGCTGAAGACCAGTGGGGAGGTGGAACATCACAACACTCACAGCTCTGCAGGAAAACCAACTGACATCTGGATGGCAAGATCTTTTTTTTTCATGAGAAGTTGGAATTTGTTTTAGTCTCACAAACTTCTGTTTCCCTGCAAACAACATAGAGAAATGCGACAGAGAAATGCAGTGGAACTAAGTTGGGTTGATGACGTGCATACCCACAGAGAGGGCTCTGAGTGCCACCTCTGGCACGCGTGTCATAGGTTCACCAGCACTGTCCTATATAGTCATATATATAGAAAGGTGGAAGATAAAGGACTTGTGTTTTGTATGAATTAGTATTAAATGTGGCCATCTGAAATATTATAAAAAAGTTAAAAAAAAAAACAATTCTTGCAAATAACAAATTATCCATAAACTGAAAATGTCTAAATTGTTTAAAATGTCATCCAGCTAAAAATTGGAGGGAAAATTAGTTTCTAAGGAAGAGAATAAAAGTGGAAATTGGAAGAAAATGACTTCCACTTGGATTTTTATTTTTTTTACTTAAAAAAGTTGATTTGCAATAAATAACTTATCTATTTTACAGTACATTACTATATTTCAAATATATATGCCTATTCTTAAGTATTTACTTATTTAATTAATAGGCCAAATGACTCTATGTAGTTACAGCAAAGTACTTACTTCTTTAAAGATTAACTAGTATATTTCAATCTATATGGACAATTCTGCTATGAACCATTACATAAGGAAGAATGATAGCTAAACTGATCAAAAGAACAAAGTGCTCAAATCAAAATAGACAAAAGAGGGCTCCACAATACACATATTCTTACATAAACAAAAAAAATTCTGGCTATGTAATCTATAATTGTTAAATCAATATTTTGTTTCAAAAATAGTTTTCTGTAATATTTCAGTAAATATTGCACAAGCCAGACTGTCAGATTAAAATAAAAATGAAATCTAAGATGATTTTGTGAAAGATCATATAACCATTATTTGTTTAGTCAAGAATCTCTGTGACCTATTGAAGAGTGATAAGCAAAGTAATTAACAGTTGGGGTTGGGGTTTCTGTTTGTGTCTGGAGTTAAACATGCCTATTTGTCAATAACTATTCTAAGGTAACTTGAAGCTGTTGATATGGTGATGATAATGATGATGATTGATGTCATGATATATTCACTAATGTATTAGTAATCTCTACGAACAATTTTTGTATGAACATTTAGAAGAACTAGCCCTGCTGTAATGTAGAAATGGAAGGAGTCAGTGATATAAGGAACAAATTAAGCATGAACTGTGAGAAAACTGAATTTTGTACTTTGCTGGGATTTACTTCTACATTGACCCTAGTGACAGAAAGTGAAAAAACCCCACTCTCTCTGAAAACCATCTGAAACAGTGTTCAGTAGTAAAAACATAAAACTTCTTTTTTTGCTGAGTAAAAGCAGTAAAATAAATCCTGACTTTGAGTGGAAAAGTGCAGAGCATATTCAAAAAAACTAATGAATGGGGCCAGGAAAATAAACTAAGTTTAAATTAAAATTTAAACTAAATTAAAGTTGTAGTTAAGTTGACTAATCTTTAGTTATTTAAAGGTGTCTACCTCTTGGTACATTAACAATTACATGTAAAAGAATTCATAAAAGTATGGAAGCTCCATCTAAGGCTTTAAAGAACTGCCTTTAACTTTGATTGTGATTTCCTCTATGTGCTACAGTTGACAGTTTTGCAGAGGATAGTGTTGCATCATTCATAGTTATAGTGTTTGTCTGTATAATTTTGTATATGTGATCAAATATAAATATAATAACTTCTAATTAACCATTTTATAGGTACTTAGGAATACCATGAGTACCAGCTGTATATTTTGAAATTAGTATTTTTTTAAATTTACAGTTTTCACATTGCTGAAATATCTTGTAAAAGCAAGGGATGTCACAATATATTGACTTGTAATCCAATTTATGCCTATAAATCTAAAGCTACTTAGCGATATGATTTTCTCCTTGTACTTGCCTCAAGATAGATAGGAACATTACCTAAAGACAACAAGAGCACATTTGAATGTGTAATTCTACATCTATGTGTACATCTTTTATGAAACCCAGATGTAGGGAAAGATTGTTGCCATCTTCAGTGGTTAAATGGTTTCTTTCAGTATCAGCATTTCTAATATGAATAAAACAATCCACTTTTTATCTTTCTCATGCAGCTGGATAAAGTCCACTTGTAGTATCTAACCAGAAATGCCAGTTGTCAAAATTATAGATAATTAGGGATTATGACTGAACTTTCGATACTTTTACTTTTCACAGTATCAAAACTGCTTTTCATGCAGCTGTTTAGATAAAATAGAATTTATTGATATAACAGAATTTAGTAACAGAAAAACAGTTGGAAATAAGGTTTGCATACTATGAGGTCACAGCAAAAAAGGACATATGCAATTCTCATATGCTCGCACATATACAAGTAGTTATTGCTATAGATTTTTCCCCTGTTTAATCATGTCTAATTCTCAATGACTGTCTTAACCGATTTCTGTAGTTGTTTTGGCAATTATTTTTTTCATAAGTGGTTTACGATTCCTCCTTAAGTTGAAAGAAAGTGACTGGCCCAAGATCACTGAACTGTCTTTGTGCCCAAGATAGAACTGGAACTCATGGTCTTTGCTATCTAGCCTGAAGACTTAACCGCTAGACCAGGGATGTCGAACTCATGGCCGGATGCGTCATGTGCTGGCCACGCCCATCCCTGGTTTAGTGAAGGGGAAAAGTCTCGATACATCATGTGACAATGATGTAACAACGTGAGTTTGACACCCCTGCACTAGACCACACTGACTCTGTTACTGTGATAAACAAATCCCAAAAATATGCCAATTAAATCATTTATTCCAGACTTTGGATCTCTATGGAAATAATAATAATAATTTAAAAAAAAATCCAGCTACTTCTATGTTAAATGTCCATTGTCAGATATTGATCTAAAATACCTATATATAATTCCCAAGGCCATCCTGGTGTAGTATTTTTTTCTGCAAAACCATTGTGATGGTTTAAGTTCAACTCACTATCTGTGTTCTTTAAAAATAAATTTTCCTCTTAATTTTACATTTGTAAGAAAAAAAATTATAAATATATATTACATCATATTCTAATTACAACATAAAATTTTAATGACTATAACATTTTCTTCTTTAAAAATATTTACCTATCTGCCACCCTGATTTATATTGCAATTTTGATTCAACATTCATCTATAGGCAGAAAAATGCATACTTTTTGTAACTTTAATTTTATTTTGTGCAGATTAATTAAATTATTGCCCTATTTTTTTATTTTGATAAGCAAACAAAATTCAGTTGGGGAACATGCTTTGAATGCAATCGTGCCAGGTCCCTGCATTTTTAATTTTAAAAGATCAGATAACGATTTATAGGAAAGTCCTCTGCACCAGATCGTAGAAACTGAACTGCCATTGAAGTAGATTCTGGACTGAAACCTGAGCAGGCCAACTTAGATATATTATGTTAAATTGAAGTCCCAAAGCTGCTTTTTCAAGAGGCAACTGGGGTTATTTTTCTTTGAAGACATTTTGCTTCTTATCCAAAAATCTTCTTCAGGTCTGACTGGATGGTAGGGAATGGAAGGATTTATATTCATTCAAAGAAAAAGCACCTTTGAGACAACCATGACCTGGGTTAAACTAAAGGAGTCTTGTAAGTGGGCATAACACTTTGAAAATGAGATAATATTTGGAAAAGAGAAGACCTGCACAGTTATTTTATAGCTAATGTACATGTTACCTTTTTCATAAAAGTATCTTCTCTTTCTGAAAAATTGAATGCAATACCAAAACTTAATTAACTGTCTCTGTGTTTTAGCTTCAATGAGAACATCTACTACCTCTGTTTTATTTATGTGTCACTTCAAAGGTGACATTTTTTTTAATCTTTAAATGAAGTAATATCCAGTTCCCCAAATACCTCCTCCCATAAATTATAGAGAATAATCACTTGTTGCAGACATATAATTAGAATGTGTTTTTTGTATCAAATCAGATAGATCTATAAATTCTTAGTTTTGATGGCATTCCACTGAAATGTTGGTTATTAATTCAGTTTCATTACTTTTGGAAGCCATTTAATAATTTTAATTCCCTCTGAATAATGAAGAGTATCATTCTCTAGGCCAAACATTGCTAATCCAATTGCCAATTTATAGAGTTATAACCTGCTCTTCGAAAAATTCATTTAGTGAAAAGTAATTGACTTCTTTTATAGCTCACATTTTAATCCAAGTTAGTGAAGTACTGAATTTATTTTCCTCACACTTATCCATCTTATAACTTTGTTTTTTGCTATGGTATCTTTTTTCTTTGCTTCTCTAGAGTTGCTGCTGATATGCTGGCCAGTTTATTTCCTTTGGAGTCTGGTTCATGGCCATACAGAAAGATTAGTAAGAGCAACAGAGAATTTTACTCTCTCTCTCTAATATAGCAGCAGCTATAAATTAACTCATTTGGAAAAGAATTGGAATTGGAGATTATAAAAGGCAAGAAAGAGAGATATGGATATGATTGTGTAGAAAGAGAGCACCATAGTCATCCAGGATGTGAATTGATTTTGAATAACATGAATTATTTACCAATTGGGAGTTTAAAAATATTTTGGTTTACCACAGGCCAATTTTCAGATAAAAGTAACAAGTATGGGAGGAAAGGTTTCATTAATGAATCCTTTAGGCTACTTATATAATGCCATCATAGTAATTCTATTCAAGCTGAGACCTCTGCTAAGAGTTATCTATCCTTTTCTTGCAGCTGGTTACTTGGAGTAAAGATAAGAGAAAGAGGAAAATGAGAGAGAGGAAAAAATAGTGGTCTACATTTAATCTTACTTCTGACCCTAATGAACACATAATTAACCTATGGATTTATTAGTACATAAGATGGTGATGGTCACTACTTTTAAAAGACAATTTGATAAGTTCAGGCAGTTTCATCAAGGACTATTCATATTGCAAACTCAGTATTAAATTTAGTTTGAGGAACATGCCTTTAGAAAAAAAATGGTTAACGCTTAACCACCATGACAAACAAAATACTTGATTAATGTAGCCTTAAATTTTTAATTTCTTGTTGCAGCCTCACCTAGAGTGAAGCTCCTATGAGGGAAAGTAAGACAATGATAAAATGTAAAATGTGATGTCTGATTTATAAGATTATTATTATTTATTCTTGGTTTTGAGTTTAAATTCCTACTCATTCCATTTTTACAATATCATTTCAACAGTTTATATAACAAAATACTTGTTTTTGAGCTTTTATTTTAACTATCAAATTTTAACTACATTTTTCTAAAATATTTCACTCTAACTGGAATCTGAAAAAAAATCTTCTACTGTATTTCAAGTATTTTTAATTATGAAATCAGTATTCATTTAGATTTATCATAGTATAGAAGTATTTTTTTTTCATTCTTACCTCATGTAAATAACTTCTCATATAAGAAGTTTTAGCTAATTCCTTTATAAAAATTAAACCTGCAGTATTTGCTCTGAACATTAATAATTAATTTTATTTTGGAAATATTATTAAGTAAAGGATTTCATAAAAATCCTTGGTATTTTACTGGAGTAACATGCCTCCAAAAAGGGAAATGAAGAGTTGAACTGTATTAAGAAAAGTATAGTTTTCAATGAAAATGATCTGCAAGGTATAGTAAAGGAAGCCAAGGAATACAAAATAGAATTATAATTAAAAATAAAGAAAACCAAACTAATGACAACAACCAGCCTTAGAATTCAGCATGAAAATAGACAAGAGTTGGATTAATTGAGCTTTTTAAACAGTCAACTGTCAATAATAAATAAGAAACTAACAATCAGGAAATATGCCTAGAATTACCATTTGGTACAGTAGGTTGGGGATGAAAGCCTTGGAAAAGAGTTTCCAAGTTTAAGCTAATTTGGTCTAATGCAGTGGTGGCGAACCTTTTCCTTACCAAGTGCTGAAAAGTATGTGCTTTGCGTGTGCCATCCACACTTGTGTGTGGCTCCTCCACATGCAGCTTTTACATGTGTAATGTACATGCACTGCGCGCAGGCACTCATGCGCATATGAGCAATCATATGTGCACACGCAGGAGAGCTCCAAAGACCAGCTGGATTTCCTGCTGCAATTGCGCGCATGCACAGCGGAGGCCCAAAGACCAACTGGGTCTCTGCAATCATGCATATGTGCATGTGTAATCGCATGTGCATGCTCTGCTGGAAGGTAAGTTGGCTGACAGCTTATGTGCCTAGCAAGGTGGCTCTGCGTGCCACTTGTGGCACCCGTGTCATAGGTTCGCCATCACGGGTCTAATGGTATAAGTAGAATGCCTGTGAGTTCAAGTTCTTCCTTAGCCATGAAAGTCAGCTGGGTGACCTTGGGCAAGTCATGCTCTCTCGGTCCAACTCATCTTGCAAGGTTGTTGTGGGCAAAATGGAAAGAGGAAGATGTGTTGGATACTTTCGCCACTTTGAGTAGTTTGTAAAAAATAAAGAGATATAAATAAAAACATTCAGATATCATTTCCCTATCACAAAGATCAGACTCACACAGATATTTTTCATTATGATAATCTATGGAAGTGAAAGTTCTGCTTTATACAAGCAGGATAGAAAACAAGAACTTCTGAAATTGTATATTAGAGAAGGCATTTGAAATTATGAATAATCAAGAAAACAAATATGTGAATCACAAAGCAAATCTAAAGTTGTCACTCAAGGAACAAATAGCAAAGCCTAAATATAATTTTAGATGCATTATGCAAAAATCCTATTTCCCAGGATTAATTCATAATGCTGGAAAAGGTACAAGAAAATAAGTCTATCTAATGAGAAGGTAGGACTCATTGGAAAATACCCTGTTGTTGGGAAAGATTGAAGGCCAAAAACGAGAAGGTGACAGCAGAAGATGAAATGGTTAGTTAATGTCATTGTCACAATGAACATGAATTTGGGCAAACTCCAGGAGATCGATGGCATTATAACAGTTTGTTTGTTTTCTTGAAGACATTTCATTACTCAACTAGGTAATATCTTCTGTGCTAGAAGGGAATAGGGTTTGGTTTCTGTTAAGGAAAGTCCCCCATTAGGAGAACGAGTGCGAAGCAAAGCATAATGAGAGTGGTATTATAGAACACACAAACCAGTATACAGAAACACTGAATTATAAAAAAATAGATTTTACTTCTGTGGAAAATAGATATATGCAAAGTCCATCAATCAATCCAAATTCATACACAGTTAAGTCAGCCAGTCATCAACGTTTCAGTTCAGAGATAATCCAAAAACACAATCCAGAGTCAAATAAACAATTCAGTACACAAAGCTTGCCAACAGTAGCAAAACTCACAGTAAATCCACGCTGGTTAATACATGACACTTCTGCAGCCACAAGCAGAAAACACAGCAACTAGCATCTAACAGTGATTCTGGCTTCATCTTTTATGGCTGCTTGAGGAAACAGTAACCAATCACATTTTCAACATTACTTAAAGTTACAGTATTACAATCCTGGTTTATATATTGTCAGCCCAACTGTTAGATTTACATTCCTAACAGTTTCTATATTTATTTAGAAGTGGCATTTCCCTGTCAATATTAGTGGAAATGTTCTTAATGGTTCTTTGATTAAGTCTTTGTTTAAACAGCAAGTTCAAGCTTAATAACTACAAATTTAGTTCAGAGAGTACCAACAGTTCAACCCCATAGTTCAATCCTAAACTACAAATATTCTCTTCTTTTGGCATTATAAGAATTAAATGGAGAAGAATGATCTCTAAAGAAGACTCCTCCAGTTTGGAGGAACCATACTAAGGGACACCATTTTAATTGCTGAAAATATAAAAAATAAGCTACTCCCGGATTTATAATGGATTCCCCTCATGAAGTTTTGAGTGTAATAACACTACTGTTTCTTACTATAGCAATTACTGTAGGTCCCAGGAATGCAAACCCAATATAGTGAACAGTTCTTCAGAGAATAGAAAATCAGGTTTATGTATAAATAAATGAATGTTATAAATAAATCAGGAAGGAAAAAGGAGACAATCAGTTTGTCTCATTTTTTTCTTCCCCTCAATCCTCAAGAGCAGATGTTACTGTTCACGGCTGACAGAGATGACAGAGAAGGGGAAGTCAGCTAATAGTTCAGTCATCGCAAATACTTATTTATATTCTGCACTTCATTTAGCTATCTGAACATATAATGCCACTATGCCAGCTTTTTAACTACATGAAATTTAATTGTATGGGCTTGCTATGTAGTTAATCCAAAAACAAGATACTGTAATTAGATTAAAAAGAAATATTATACAGCAGCAGATAGGAGAGATATAATTTCAAATCACAACTCCTAAGAATTATGGTTAAGTCCGTGTACATGTATGTGACTGGATCTTCCAGTTTAATCAGATTTTAAATACATAATCAAGAAGAATACATTTAGTGAAGCTTAAGTAGAATTCAGAAAAGAAAGTGGAGTTGAATTGAAATTTGAACTTGAAGTATGGACATCTGAATTCTGACATTTCTACTGAATTCTGAATTTTATGAGACATGAAATATAAATAGAATGCATATTTACAGGTTAAACTTCTTTTTTATATTTTACATAGCTGATTAATAGCTGTAACTTTGTTCTTGGCTCATCTCTGTTTCCTAGTTGAAGGAGCCAGCATTATCAAGAGACCCACCTGTTACTCTACTTGCATTTGCATACTTTTGAACGGTTAGATTCGATATCTGCTTAAAACATTTATAATAATTTAACAATCATGAATTAAATTGACAGGGTTAGAAAGATTCAATTAAATCATAGATTAGCTTTCCCTGACTAGTTTTTTTTAGAAGTGTTTTGCCATTGCCTTCTTTCTATGATTGAGACAGTGAATGTCCACCCAGCTAGTTTTGTGTCTAAGTTAGGACTAGAACACATGGTCTCATAGTTTTAAGCCTAGTGCCTTGACCTCTTTTCCAAAATTGTTCTCCCCTACTAATACAATAATGCAATGTAAAACATCTCTAAGAAGCATCTCCTGAATACATTCAGAAAGATTAAATATTAAGCAGTTCTACTGCCAAATTCATTTTACAACTATAATATTGTTTCTGCTAATATTTTCTTAGAAACTTCTTTTGTGTGATGTAAGAACATTTTTCATTCTTCTTTACTCTTGGCGCAAGAAAATAGTTCCTGACTATCTTCTGGGTTCATACAGTTCTGGTGACCATGATACAAAAAAACATGCTGAGACTAGAAAGTGTGGAGAAAACGCTACAAAATGATAAAGGTTTTGGAGATTAAATCATATGATGAATGGTTGAGGGAGCTAGGTAAGTCTACCCTATTGAAGAGAAGAATTGGGGGCAGAGGTGGGATTTAACCAGTTTGCACCTATTCGCTAGAACCGGTTGTTAACTTTCTAAGCAGTTCAAAGAACTGCTGGTTGAGCTGGTCATTAGGACAGAGAACTGGTTGTTAAATTACTTGAATCCCATCACTGATTAGGGGAATGAGATAACTGTCTTCCAGTAATTGAGGGGGTGTCACAGAGAAGAGGGCATTGACTTATTCTCCAAAGCACCAGAGGGCAGGACAAGTAAGGGTGGAAGGTTGAAGAGAGATCCGACCTAGAAGTAAGAAATTTTATGACAGTAAAAGCAATCAATGGAATAGCTCACGTAGAGGAGTTGTGGGCACTTCATTGCTGGAGATTTTGAAAAATAGACAACAATTATTTGACTGGATTGGTATGAAACGCCTGCCTTGAATAGGAGATTGAAGACCTCCAATGTGTCTTTCAGTTTTGTGATTCTATGTTCTATGTGACAGCTCTTTGAGACTCGAAAATCTTCCCTACCCCATAAATTGTTCCCCCCACACACAAGGTGAAATATATTCAATTTCTTCAATCTCTCTTTGATTAATTACTGAGAGGTAGTTATTGACAGTTATTAAAGCTTTTCAGTTTCTCTAAATCGTAAGATGTTATGCCTGGAGATGGATTCAGTACTTGAGAAATCTGACCAATACAGAACATAGAATTCAACCATTTTACATCCATGATCAGAAAACCCTGATGTAAGCTTAATTGCTTTCCTCCTTTCTAGCACACAGCTAATTTGTGTGCGGGTTGTGATAAATTACAAGATAGCATTTGGAATATTTGAAACCTTAATGTGTTTTCTTACTAAATAACTTTGATTATTAAAATACAGTTTTCATTCAATCTATTAGATATCTTGCACCCAGAACTCAAAAGAGAAGGAAACAAAAGGTACAAAGAAAAAAAAAAGATGGATGTAGAGACTCAAAATTATAGGGAATGGATGGAAATTTATAACAATTTTCTTATTTTTAAATAGAATGTTACAGCTGGCTCACTTAAGATGAGTTTAAAATCTCTGCATGGCTTTGTTTGCATTCCTTGAAATGAGTATATGCAGAGGGCTGTGCATATTTTGAATATCTCATGGATTGATTTCAGACTGAAAATCCGGGAATAATGCACTATTTTGCTATTATAATCCAAAGGTGCTTTTGTGAATTCGAATAGTAATCTAAATTATAAATGCCTCATCCTTCAATATTTGAAAGCATTTAAGCATGTCCTTAAGCATTCTTAAAGAAAATAGCAATCTATTTAATTATAGATAAACTTTTTCTTATAATTATTATATGTATAAGAGGCATGATTGGTAAATTTTGATGATTTAATACAGCATATTATATTTTAGCTGTTAATCTTTAACTTTTTGCAGGGGAAATTAATGTTATATTTTGTTTTTATTATTTATAGGTCCATTTAGTTAAGTAATGTAATTATGTTGTTTGCTTCCCATAGTAATTAATGCAAATTTCTTTTAGATTCAGTTTTTAGAATCCTATATGGATGAAGCAAAAACAAATAATGAATCTTGTATAATAATCCTGTAAACTATAATGTACACCTATTTTTATAATTTGTACCTCTTCTTTATATCTTTCTCCAAGAAACTTACTTATAGGAAGATATTCAGAATTACAATAAAAATAAAAATCCATTACTGATGTTGGTTTTTAAATTTTCAGAAAGTTTTCATTTAAAAGGAATTGCTTTCAGGAATGTATGTTGAGAGTTTATGCTCAAATTTATTTAACAGTTTGCATAAAACCTTATGTTGATTGAAATATGTGTGGATTTTATTTTACTTTTTTCACACAAAAAATTCGGTTAAGTAAGAAAAATATTCAGCAAACTACTTAACCAATTTTAATTTACTTTGCATTAAAGAAGAATTTCACACATATTTCATTATTTCATTCTTAACATTTAAAATTTCTTTTTACTCTTTAGATTATTGACATATGTATTGTGTGGCCTGATTCTTAGCCTTGATGCACCAGCAAATAAGCATTTGGGTTGTTACAATTGTACATACTTACTCTGCTTTTTGTTAACTTAACAAAGCATTATGTTTATTTGTTTTATCATATCAGTATTTATAACTGTGGTTCTGATTTAAGTGATGGAACAGTTCATATGTTAAACCTTACGTGCTTATTTCTCAACCTAATAATATGTTTTTTCTCTGTACTCCTAAATTCTTATTTATCAATTCCTAATATTTTTTTTTTTTTTTTGTAGGAGACATTTTAGATTTCAGGTTGTAGTAACAGCTGGCACAATGAAGACAGACCTTTGATGACTTTTCCTAACAATTCTATCCTCATATTTTAATAATGTATGTGTTTATTTTCTAAATCCTTTAACTTGTCTAAGAAATTATTTTTCCTCTCCCACATTCAGAAAGCACACCAATGTAGCAATGAAGATTGTCCATTCTCTATCTGTTAAAATTTTTTAACTCTCCAGGAATTCTTACCTGTATGTTAGATACAGGGCTTACTATTATTTTAAAAAGTCCTTTTGAAGTATCACCTGACCATAAAAACATCTGTATGTCTATTTTTTTGTTATGAAAAAATTTGATAAAATGGTAGTGCTATTTATCAGGCTATAATCTGATAAAAGGAGATAAATTGAGAAGTTTTGATTATTATTATTTGTTTAGAGAAAGGTCTGCCCCTAATCCTTAGCTCTCAAAAAGATATTCAGAGCTTTTTAAGTTCTAAAATGGGACTAGTTTTAATCATAATAACCTTATTGGATTCAACATTTTAAGTCAAAGTAAGCATAGCCAGTTTTGAGAATTGTAGTCAAACAATACCTAAAATTAATTGGATTAATATTCTGATAAATATTCATATGATTTGATTGCCCAACATGGAATTTCCTTATGCATTTGGTTTTATTTTAAAATATGTACTATATTTAATGGCATTTTAAAACATTTGAGAAAGTTACTCATTCCTACTTTTATGTTGAGTTGTTTAACAGCTCAAAACTGTAAATGTCTTAACAGTTACATTGGAACATCAATAGAAGACCATAAGCTTTTAAATTGACATCAAATTGCCAACTTTGAATTATAGCTTTTAGTTACACATGTTACTGAAAATTCTATCATATGAGTAACTTCATCTACGTTAGTCTATGGTGTTAGCTGAACATACAAACGTTAAATTAGAAATAATATGACATTTGAGAATATGTAAAACAGTAAAACAAATAAGCAAAAAATGTTTCAGACTTATTTTAACTTTTTTTTAAAAAACCCTCTCTTCTTAAAAGTCAAAATAATTTTTACACACATACTATACATGTAAAAATGATTCTTTTGTGTACATTTAGGAAAGTAAGAAAAGGGATGGGTTTCAGAAATATCCCAAAGCATCTCCAGTAAAACTAAACTGGAGGATTTGTAAATGCAACTAAGAATACACTATCTTGGAGATATTTGATTTGTGTTCAATGCTATCATTAAAAACCAGGGAAGGGAATAGAGAGTGACTATTTTGGAGATGTATTGCCATTTGGATACTCATTATTGTCTCCAATGGACTTTTAAATCAAATTACGAAACATTTCACATATACTATATATTGCAAAATCAATTCAATTCAATTAAATCTTTTATTGTCAATGCACAATATGTGTGCAGCGAAATTGAATATCAAATCAAATCTATTGTGTTTCATCTTCTGAATTTCACTTTCATATGTATTCAGTTACATATCTCTCTGTTTCATATATTCCATTTTGTTCTTAATAGGTGGTGTGACCATAATGCTAAATTACAACATAATGCTATATGTTAAATCACCAGAAGGAAATACAGATAACTCAGTGCTGAACTGTAGAGTTCTTGGTGCTCTTGGAACTTAGTTATTACTTGCAGACATTTTGTTACCAGATATTTCATTGTCAGACTAAGTAACATCTTCATTGCTAGAGGAGAGTGGACTTTCCTTTATGTTTATATACAATTATCAGCCATAAACACATAGAGATAACAATATTTACACATCATTAAAAAGAGGCAATAAAAACTAAAAAGGAAAGAAAATGATCTGAAAACCACCTCACCAGTAATCAACATCAAAATAAGTAGCGATTAAAACCAGTATTAACTCCTCACAGGCAATCAAGGAGTAAAAAAAAGCCTGATCAAGAAGTACCAGTGTAAGTACCAGTGTATCAGAAGTACCACTGTATATAAACATAAAGCAAATGCCACACTCTCCTAGCAGTGAAGATGTCTGGTAAAGAAATATGTTAAAAAAACCAACCAACCTCAGAGAGCATAAGGACTCCACTAAACCATGAATTGTGTTCATTTTCTGTCTCTATTTCTCTTTCAGTGTGTCGATTTGAAATAATTTGTTAATACATTTAAGTAAGCATGTTTAATGGTATGGAAAAGGTGAGAAAGTAGTAATGGGAAATAGAAAGAGGATCTATTTCATGGAATCCTGGAAGATTGATGTAGAAGACTAAGCATAGTTTTTAATATTGGGGGGGGGGGAATGGGACCTGGGAAATCATTGATAACTATGCTACTTCATAAACTGGTAGAACTTTTGCTCAGCACCGTATAAATTAAAATTAATATTATTAATAGATAGTATAGTTTGTCCATAATTATTATCAAACTAGAACTGTATCTTTTATGACAGAGTAGTTTCTTAGATTAAGGAATTGCTGTGGATGTAGTGAACTTTGATCTCAGTAAAGCATTTAATAAAATCTGTTGCAGTGCACTGGTAGAAAAGATATATAAATTTGACCTAGTGCTACTGTATTGTGATGGATTTTCAACTAGGGTGACCCTATTTTGATTTCCAAAAAAGAGGACAATCGGGAAAAAAATCGAAAAAAAAACCAAAACCGCGGCCTGGAGACACAAATTCCCTTCTTTCTCTCCCTTCTTCCATCCTTCCTTCCTTCTGTCTCTCTGTTCCTTTCTTCTCCTCCTC
>JAEANM010002641.1:0-24050 GCA_017656035.1 Myanophis thanlyinensis | reverse complement strand
CTACAAAGTCTTTAAAAAAAAGAAATGCAGGCATATTCTGTTTATCCAGATGGTCAGTTGCTGTTCCACTGAGGAAGTAGGGACTCTTCCTTCCAGCAATGGGGTGACAAATATTAAATCATGCAAATATAAGGGTTCTCCTTTGAGCTGAGGTAAGTAATTAACATAGAAAAATCTTGCAAACAGGTCTGTCATACAAGGTGAGGATGATACTTCAAACTTCCTAGATTCTGGTGTCAAGAGGCTAACATTTCAGTTCATTCCAGTTTCTATAAGGGCAATTGTGATCAAATGTTTATTTATTTATTGTGAAATTTATCTATCACCTCAATCTTTATGGGTTCTAGGTGGTTTACGGATAATAAAATTGGTACCATAATCTTTGCTTATCAAATAAAAAACCAAAGTTGTGGGTTGTGCTAGAAAATCTAAACGTGTGTGTATGTGTGTATTTTTTTTAAAAAAAGGATTTTACATATTTGGTGTTAGTGTTCAAGAATAGTATGTCTGGAAGTGACATATTGATTATGTCACTTCAGCATCACAAAAAGTACAGCAGTCATTATGCAATTCATTTGGATAAGATAGGGATTGCATACCAGCAGCTCTGAAACTGTGTTACCATGGTTTGAATATTCTATGGTGTTCAAGTGGTGCCATTTCCACATTATAGGCTATTAGAGATTTAATAATCAGTTCTTGAAAATATTGTTTCAGGCACCCAGAGGTCCAGTTAATGCATCCCTCCAGGTAGAAGCAGAGTAACCAAAAGTCAAGCTGAGGGCCTGGCTATTCTGGCTTAAATACTACCATTTTCCATCAAGACTGATCCCCTGAATACTTGCAAATCACTCACCTAACACAAGGTGTCATTTGGACTCCTCTTTCTGGATTACTCTCAAGCTAAAAGAGAGAGGGTTCTAGACGTGAAATATCAGAATGAGTTCAACCAGGTTCTAGCGCACATCAGAAATGTATAAAGCACCATAGATAGCAATTAGGCAGATATTTACAAAAATACTGAACAAAAACTTTTTCAAAAGTTAGGCTTGAGAAGTTCCTTTCTTAATGAATTCTAATGCTATTTCTTTAATTTTATGCAGTACAAAGAATACATACTTACATCTGACAATTTTATAAGGTATTTCTCAAAGCGGGGCAAGTTCAGGTGCCCACTTTCATTTATATAACCTAAGAAACAGAAGAATAATTTATATTTACAATCATGAGTTGTGTTTTCAGCCCGATACTGTTTAAAAAAATGATCTATACTTATTCCTTCTATTCAATAAAGGAATTGTGGGGGCTTCTCATTGAAGAATAGGGGTAGCATACTAATAAACACAGATGCCTTTTTCCCTGCAGCCCTCCACCATTATTTAGATCAGATTGAAAAAGCATGGGAGGCTGCTAAAAGAAGAACAATAATATCACTTTCTCCTCCAGTGCCAATGGAACACAAGTGAATGCAAATTAGGATCTACTCGGTAGATCAGGTAAAAAAATCAGCTCCACAAATAACAACAGAATCATCAAATTTTGCATTCTTCTTCCTCCTTAGTTAATTTAATTAGGGAAATGCCTATCTGAGCTGCTTCCATGTTTTGAACTTAGACAATGTTTTATTCTTTCCCTTGTTGCATTGGCAACATGCTTGCATGTTTCTTAAGGTCATTTTCTTTACAGGTAGTCCTTGCTTAGTACCACTGACCTTCAGGCACTTTTTTACTCTTGTTGAGAGGCCTGCTGGGCCTATCCAAAGCAGTTCCTGGTTACACGAGACCTTCTTTACCAAAGCCGGCTCAGAGCCAGTACTTTATTTTAGGCCCATGCTGAGCACTACAGTTATGTGCCATTGTGCAGGAAGCCTAGGTCAGAGGGAAAATGGGTGTAGGGAATTAAGTAGCTTTCCTCAGTGGTGGCACCAGAGCTGATGCCTAGAGAAGTGGCAGCTGGCCAAAACTGCTTTGGCCTTTATTTTAGGCCCAAGCCAGGTGGAATAGGATCTGTTATCTATGTGCTTTATGCTATATACTAAATAAATGCAGGACCAGGCTGGGGCAACTGCAGCTTTGAACCACACTGCAGCCACCATCCTAGCTCAGGTGGTATGTGCCAAACTTATCAGAGCCTCCTCTATCCCGAGGCACTTGCGTAATAACTTGGAGTACTAGGATTACAATTGTTGAGTGAAGGGGTCACACTGCCATCTAGTTTAATGACCCCTTTGCTTGACAATCAAGACTTCAGAGCCAAATATGATAGTCAGTCAAGGACTGCCAGTATTGTCTACAGCACACAATCCATGAAATAGAAGGAAAAATGTAATTTCCAGCATGATACAGACTACAATATCAAGGTTAAAATCATTATTCTCTTTCCCATTCTACCTTTTACTCTGTAGCAGGGCCAACTATAAGACCATCTTGCAGTAACTATATGAGATAGCTTACCTCCAAGTTCAGGCAATGTACTCATGTATGTTCTATAAAGCAGCGGCAATGCATCATGGTTAATATGAAAATGAGGTAGATGAGGAATAAAATCATTTCCAACAAGAAAGCCCATTAAAATCCAATCATCTATTATTCTTTCAATTTCATATGGAAATGAAATCTTGTCCTGATAAGTAAATGTTGATACAAATAATTAATTAAAAGTGTAAACTTTTAGCAACTTTCAACAACCTTTAGCAAATCCACCCATACTTACTTTAACTGATGAAAATTCATAATCAATATATTCTCTCATTAATGATAAGTGCAAAAGATGAAAAGTGGTTTCTTCTGGGGCACTTGCCCTGTAAATTATTAATACAGTTCAGTAAGTAAAATATTAATTAAAATGTTACATTTCATAGATTAAAATGTTAATGTTTAATACTGAAGAAATACAGTGTTCTCGGTTATTTAGCAGTTTTGCATAACTTCCTTTGCTGTCATTTAACAAATTTTGCAGCAAATTACCTTTGTGATTTTTTGCCACCAAACCGGACCTCTTCTCTTAAAAGGGAGAAGTGTGGCTCATGACTTGTCAGCCCAAGCATTATCTATTAAAAGAAGTAATTTAATAGAACCAATCATTGAAATGTTGATCAATAAATGAGTTATTCTAGCAGCTTCCTATACCCTGATATCAAAAGATCTCATTAACATCCATGAGAATAACACTGCCCCTTTCCACAATGGATAGCATACTACAAAACAAACTGCTTGCATAATACATACAAACCTACAAAATATAAAGCAAACCAATAAGAATCCTGTGTGTAAAAAAAATCTTTGCAACCTAAAGAGACTCTTTTTACAACAACTATTGGCATTTAAAATCAAAAATCTTATTTTTTTTTCAAATAAATGTTTATATTGTAAACATACCAAGTCAGCATCTAAACCATACAGACAGTGTCTTGTGTTTGGATCATGGTCAGGCTTTGTTTTTTCTGATCTAATAAATTCCATAATTTTATGTTCCCCTTCTCCTGGTGTCTGAATGAAAAACAACAACAAATTAATAAATGTTGAATTAATAACAATTAATTCAATAAGTCTTATAAAAATAAATAGTAACCTCATGGCCTGATAAGTAGACAGTTATGCCTTGCCAAGATTTGTCTGTGGAAATCTTCATATTTACAAAATACTTCAGATGTTCGTGCAACCTGGCCATGAATTCAGTCCCTAATAACAGAAATCTAAAAGTTACATTTTCATTCACTAAAATCTCAAAAATTCTTTACAAATACCATAAAAACATATATTTTTTTAAAAAAAATTCACAATTTTTAACAGTGCTAATATTTGAAATTATGTTAAACTTGTACACAATTATAATACAAATATAAATTCTGAAGTTAAATATAAATATAAACATCTCTATTACAGTATGTCAACTATTTTCTGTTCTAATGAAAATAAGAAATAAAAAATGAAGAAATTCAAAACAATGTAGCAAAATAACAGAATTCCCTACCTGGTGTAATGCAATTAGAATCAAATCGGGATTCAGTTGGAAGAATTTCTCCTTTTTCTAATGCCTTCTTAATTTTGTCTTCTGCTTCCCTTGCTGACCTATAACAACACTTTATAGTTTACTGCTGCAATAATCTGATGGCTACATATGTATTACAATTTCACAACACTTCCCTGGAGATTATGGTAGAAAAATCTTCAGATTATAGACAGACTTCGGAGGAGAATATCCATGCCAACACTTACTCACATATAATGTCAGTTTCCTTAGCAAAATAAAGTTAAGGGAAGTTTTATATTATTTAACTTTCATTACTGTATAGCTATAAAGTTGCATTGAATAGAACAGTTGGCAACATTGTTAACACTGAATCTATAGACAGATAAAATTATCCAAGCAGTTGTGAAACACGTCTAACATCTTCTCCTGAATTGAGAGTAAACCTGGGGATTGCTTGGCAGCTGTTCGATGAAAACACTTAAATAACCTTATTGACAAAGATCAAATAGACAATCTATATTCTTTCCTATATTAGACTAAGAAAGGCTTACAAAGCTTACAAAGGCACATTTTAAGGGTGAAATCCATTTTGAAATCTGAAACTATAATTCTATTATAAAAGATAGGAGAAATTAACATATAATTAAGGCATAATTATATACTATTTAATAATAATAATAATAATAATAATACTTTATTTATGGTCACAGACCAAAACACAAGTACTACAGAAAGAGACATGAGAAATTTAATCATAACAATCATAGCAATCAGTCACCAAAAGCTTGACTAAGGAAAGTTACAGCGTTCTCCTCTAATGGTTACAGCTCTTAAGAAAAATTTGGAAACCTGAGAGGTGATATATGAGGAACCATCTCCTAGGCAATATACGAACAAATTACAGACACTGGGTCTAAAAGGGGCGATTTCAAGGAGAGACAGTAACTTAGATCTGTCTGCATTATACATGGGGCAAAACAGAAGGACATGCTCCACAGTTTCAACCTCGGCTCTGTCACAGGGGCCTAGCTGCTTGTTAATTGGGAACCTCTTAAAACGACCATCCAAAACTGCTGAGAGCAAGACATTAAAGCGAGCTAGGGAGAAAGCTCTTCTATACTTGGGAATGGTTGAAGTATAAAAATAGGAAGCCATCCTCAGTCCGTAATTATTAAATTTGTTGAAGATCATGGGGGAGCAAGTTTTGTTGACTCTGGCTTGTAGATATTGTAAATCAATAGCCACAAGCCATTGGACTACCCTAAACTGGACGTCCTTAAGGCCACAGTTTCCCAGGGCATCCCCCGTAAAACCTAGCAGATGTAGTTTCTTCTACAGCTCTTTCTTCCAATGAGAAATATGGGAGTCCGCAAACGCCAGGGAGAGGTAGCTGCCAGGAACTGCCAGAAAAAGCACCCGAAACCACCATTATACACTATTTAATAAATGAAACTGTCACCAACATAACTTAAACAATATCAGTTCTCCATTTGATTAACCTGCATTTTGGAAAGTAGACCATGAAATGCTAAAAAGGTACATACTTTAACACAATAAAACATGAGAAATGACTAGATGAAAATACTTGATGATTCAAGTATAGTTGTAAAGTGAAATGTCACATGCCCACGCAGACATATGACATCAGTTCTGGCTGCAGTCATTAAGTGAATCATTGCATATCATTGATATGACCACAACTTGCTGCCGGCTTCCCCACTGACTTGTGAGACCAGTGAAAATAAATCAAAAGCCCATTTTACGTACATACCTAAAACGTCTACCACGTTGCTGATTCATTTTTGCTCTTGGAGCTACTCCATCAACTGCCATAAAAAAAACTTTTCTTGGTTTAATAATGCGAAATAAAACTTCTAAATAGTGAAATATATCAGCAAAGATCTTATCTTCTGAGATTCGGAAATGAACATCATCATCATTAGGATGTGAACATTGATGAATAATGCCATTCATGTCCAAATATAAGTTGTCAAATTCTGGAATCTAGAAAAAACATTAAATATAGAAGTTATTTTACAAAGACAAATTTTAATTAAGTTACATTTCTTCTATGAAAATTATACTTTGCATTTTATATATGTATCTAATATCTAATTTCATTTTATATATCTATTTGGAAACCACATATGCTAATATTCAACATATTATGCTTATAAAAGGCCAGCTATGTTTCATAGAGATATATATCCTGTCTTCCATGAAAGTTTTGATTAAAAAAATTCAGAAACTCATAAAAATAAGGAAGCTTTTTACCGTTAATAAGGATTCTGTAGTGATTACATTAACTTTAATTCTAAACTCTTTCATTTTTAATGGTGCCAGAATTTTTCAAAAAGGGCATTACATGGGTCCAATATTTATTCATTTAGATAATTTATATGGCCATTCATCACTTTCACTGACTCTAGGTATCTTACAAACAATAAAAAAAACCTAATATAAAAAAACTATAAACAATAACACCCCCCAGGCAACAACAAACAACCAAACACTTAATGGGCTCCATCCCACTTTGAGTTTCCAAGCCCATTGGCAAAACCAGACCTTCAGGGCCTTGTGTAGAGTGTAAAAGTGGGACCCAGTCTAATTTCCATGGAGATGATTTTCTAAAGGAAGGGAGCCACCATGGAGAAGGGTCTTCTGGATCCTGCCAGATCTACCACCTTAGGAGAAGGAAACTGCAACAACATTCCCTGCCTCCCCACTCTAGTGAGTCAGATGGATGTAACTGGAAAGAGATGGTCCTTCAGATAACCTGGTCTCAAGCCACGTAGAGCTTTAAAGGTGACAACCAGCACCTTGAATTATACCCAGAAGCAATTGGCATCCAAAGCAGCTCCTGCAGGAGAGGTCATACCTGGGTCTTCACAAAACCACAAGACCACTGCATTTTGAATCAAGTGGAGCTTCCAGATGCTTTTCAAGGGGAGACCCATGTAGAACACATTGCAATAGTCAAGATGAGAGGTGGCCAGGGCATAAATGACTGTGAGCAGAGATTGTTGGTCCAAGAAAAGGTGTAACTGGTATACAACCTGCAGTTACACAAGGCCCTCCTGGCCATGATTGCCACCTGCTCCTCAAGCAGGAGTCATAAGTCCAGGGGAACTCCCAGATTGCGCACTGGATAGAGACTGGAGCAGTGTAACCCCATCCCCATCCAAGACCAGAGATGGCAATTCCCCATGGACTAAAGAATCCCAGCTCAAGACACACTTGGTCTTGCCAGGGTTCAGTTTCACAATATTCTCAATAGTTTACTATTCTTTATTACTGTAGAATATTCCTGCAGTGTTATTGCTAACATGGTGTGTTCTGGATTATAGTTTTCTTATAAGAGATGCACTTTGCAAAAAGAAATATAATTGCTGTATATATCCTCACTATAAGATGAGGTAATTGAAGAGAGCAATTATAAATGTTGTGCCTCAAATTATTTAGCATCAATTTTTAAAGTTGCAAAACACTCCATCATAAATGTTATGTCCAAATTTGTTTACCTTCAAAGTTGCAAACCCTCTATCACCACCAAGGAAGGTTTTTATCAGCTGTATTTATTTAGGGGAAAAACATATTCCATTCCTTTCAGATATTTAGCATTAAGATTAGGAACTTGGAAAACAATTCAAATACAAACCACTCCATATTCAAAACATTTCATGCCAGCTCAAGATATAAATTTGAAATATAAGTGTTCAAGTTCAAAACACTTCTAAAATGGTCAAACCAAACAGACAAAAACTCAATGCTATTTAATTTGAAATAGACCAATTCAAAATATTTTGCATACTATTAACTTGTAAAACCTTACAATGTAAAATCTTAAGAAATGGCACAGAAGTTCCACTTTTAAATATTTCAGAACTTCAAAAGCATATTTGATTGCTATTCTGGTAAGAATTCTTACCAGGATAGCCAATGTCCTATAAGCATACTGAGACAGGTTTCAATTGTGTTTTGCTGATTAGAAAAAACAAGAAAAAACAATCCAATGATAGTTACACCTATTAATTTTTTCATTACAAAACTTACTGGAGATGCTGAACTTCATGTTCCAAATATTTGCATGTCTAATACAATTAAGGGCAGTGCTAATTTTAATAGCACTAATCCATGCTAAAATCTATGCTCTGCTATAAAATTGATCGATTTATCATTGTCTAATCTTGTGCCCATAGACACACAAGTTCCCACCAGGCTTTTGACATATTCTTGTTAATTCTCTGCCCACCTAATTTAGTCAGCCTTGACTGGGAGAGAAAAAGAAGTTTCACAATTATTGTTTCATTTATGGCGAGGATGACTTTGAATTACTGTGCTATTTCATGTATTGGCAGCGAAGAGAATAAGCTTGAAAATGTATCGCTTTTCTTGTGAAAATGGGTTTAGGAATCATTATTACACCAAGGGCAATATAGCAGCTCTCTTTATAGGCCTGTATATGGCTGAAAACTATGTATGTATGTATGTATGTATGTATATGTATATGTGTAGGTCTAGGTCTTTGTTTTCGTAGATTTTCACGGGTGTAGGTATATATATATATTAACAAATAGAATTTTATTGGAAAAGGGCTATCAATGGTTGGAAATTGTCTCAAGAAAGGAGGGGCATAGAACTTTGAGAATGTTGATGAAAGCTGTAAATGGAAAAGGGGCTAGAGATGAAAAACAAGCAAGATTTTTTTTTTCATTGCAGGGTATAGCTTCACTGTTGATGGCAGGGACATTTGTTCATTTCCTTATTTCCTTTCTAAAACACATGGTTCAATTTCATTGAAGTATTCTATCATTTGGCATTGCACGAAAACATGCACTTGGGGATACTGACACTGAATACTTTTATTAATTTGTTTGACATAATCAGCCTTCTCTATTCAAAAACACAATGTCTTATATGTCTGCACCAAATTTGTCGATAGAGTTGTACTTAGGAAAATGTATTGGGGTATGATAATTATAGAAAGTTAATGCAAATGTAGAACTAGAATAATTGTTTGGCTTAGTTGGAGAATATAAACCATGTGAAAATAAAGTAAATAAACTAATTGTAATTCTTCTAAATAATTCTGTTTCTCTCTCCTTTTCTTCCTTCCAGTTTGCCCCATTGTCAGGGTGACAATACTTTATTGCATGTGTTCACTGATGTCCAGTTCACATGTAATGGGCAGTTAATTCTGAGGTTTTATTTAATTTGCTGTTAAATCTTCATGTTGTTAACAAATCTAATTGCCGAAACAAGAAATTAATTTATTCCACTCAGAGTATTTTGCGTCCCTTATTTATTCATTTATTCTATTCATTTGGCAGCTTTTTATGCACAAAAGAAAAGTAATGAAAAGTAGTAAACTTGTCATTTACTAGGAATTTAAGCTTGGGTTAATAAATGGGCAGACTTTAAGACTTTTGTAACAATGTCAGTGAAAACAGACTGATCACACACTATTTAATTCTACATTGTTCTCATTTTTGTTTGACAAATTCTAATAAACAAACAAACAAACAAATCTATTGTTTTACCTCCATGCATGATTTCCTTCTGTTTACAATCTCTGGGACTCAAATTAACAAAACTAAAACGCTGATGATGTATAAATCATGTTTGGATTTTTCCTTATGGATATATTAGGACTTCTGCCTTTAATTATCGGAAAGAAAAAGTGTTTGTTCCTGACAGTCCTTAGAAGAACTGATTGTTTCTCCACCACACACTTACTTATTCTTTATTTATCATTCCCTTACTCATTCTCCCTTTCTTTTTAAAATCATTCTATGAAAGGTTTAAAGTTTTTCCCTCTCCAATTGTGACCCACTCTGGGGGATGGTGCGTATCTCCCTCTCTAAGCTGAAGGAAACTGCATTGTTTGAGAAATGTTTGAGAGAGGGCCAGCATGAAAATATGAAATGCAGTAACCTACCCACCAAATTGATACTATGTGTGTTTGCATGCTTTGGAACTGCTAGGTTGGCAAGAGCTGTGGCAAATAATGAGAGCTTATCCCACCATGTGGTGCTTGGATCTTGAACCCAAGTTGTTGGCTTTCTGGCTAACAAGCTCAGTGTCTTAACCACTGAGCTGTCACACTCCCTTTTATCATTCCATTACTGCCAATAAAATGAACTTTAAAAAAAAGAATCAACTTTATTAAATTTTGAAAAGATGTAAAATAAAAAAGGAAAAAATCATATAAATATGCAGAATAAACAATTAAATTATATAACAAAAAAATCTTCTTGCTCTAAATTTAAATATAGGCATAAAATACAATATACACATCTAATAATAATAATAATAATACAGAATATTTCTATAGTTATAACACATTTAATTGTAAAATCCTAAAATCAAAACTTCATTTCTTTCTTTCTCAAATAAGAAGTTCAAAAGTGGTCTCCAAACAGGTAGAATAAGATAGTTCCTTTCTGGAATTTCATTTTCTGCCAGATAATTCTTTACAAATTTCAGATAAACCAAAATTTCAGGAGATATGAAGGAAGTCTTAGCATGGCTATGACATTTGCCTGGTTAAATTTGTTACCTTTTGATCAACCTTGGAGAGACATATGGAAATTTCATTAGATTTTTTTTTTACATCAGTCTCAAAGAAGTTTTCCTTCCCAGATGACTGCAATATATTGTCATATTCAAACTATGAAAAATGCTACTACCTCAGGATTTGGACTTCATGAAGAATGATATTTCGAGGGCACACAGACAAATCTGTCAATAAAATGATTATTCTAATTGGAGTAGCTTTTGAAAAGTTATCCATACTCTATGGTGATTCTCAGTCATCCAGGTCATGGTTATCCCAAAGGTGCTTTTTCAAGAGGCAAGTGGACATTCTTGTTTTTCTTTGAAGATGTTTTTCTTCTCATTCAAGAAATTTCTTCAGCTCCACTTCAGTAGAGCTGAAGAAGCTTCTTAGATGGGAAGCAAAATGTCTCCAAAGAAAAGAAACCCAGAAAGTCCAGTTGCCTCTTGAAAAAGCACTTTTGAGAGTTTTACATATGGATCACAAGTGTATGTCTATGGATCATGTAAAAAAATAAAATAAAAACAATGATTTCTCCAACTCCAGTTAAATTCACTGTATTCATTGTGAAAAGCCAACAGCAACATCCCTTATCCCCTACCCCTATCTCCTTTCCTCTATCCCCTTCTACTTCTCCCCTTATGTGTAGATCTTCCAGATTTTTAATGCTCTTTGAAGCTACAATGGGATGCATTTAATAATATTCTGAATGTCAGCAACAAGTTAAATATGAGTGAATATGTTCCCATACACCAAAAATCTTGAAGTCCTATGTAGAATTCTCCTCCAGCTTGTTATAACACAAGAACAAGAGGCTCATTTAATGACAAAACTTGTACCATACATAGCACACCTATCTCCAGTAGAACTAAACCATCAACATCGTTTAGTGAGTTACTACACAGATTTCATACATCGACCAAATAGGTAGCATAATTGTCTTTCCTAAACGGCCTCATGTCTCAGCTTGTAAAACATTACATAGAATAGAAATACTTTCAGGTTCATTTTGGGCAATTTATAGCAAAAGTTTTCAGAGTATCTAGACCCTGATCATTCCATTTAAGGGAAAAATTGGAAACCTGATGAATAGAAAGGAAAGTGAACACTTGAGCAACCAACTGGATAGTGAGTCATTCTGCCTCTCAGACAAACTAATGCCTTCTTTTCTGCCTAAATATAGGAGCACTATTTCTTGCAGCTATTAGATTGATCAGAAAATAAATATTTATAAGGAGAAGAGTGCTTCTTTCAGGCCATGTGAGTTAAGATGAATTCTTTCTTCTTCTGTTCCTGACAACTTGAATTAACTTGCTGACAATCTTAAATTATGGGACATCTAACAAGTGGGCAATGATCAAAAGCACCCACATCAGAAAATATTAAACAGTTCGGATCTTCATGTTCATTGTATGGCAAAGCTGATTCATTACATTATCACTGAACATTATGCCTTTTGGACTAGAAACCAAATATTTTAAAAATAGCCATTCCTTGAAAGGAAAATAAATGTAAGTAATAATAGATCTATTTTAATTAACTTTATTCGGTTATACACATATTTTCAGTTTAAACAGAGGTAGAATACCAGAAAAATCCATGAATAAGTGAAGGTGTACACAGTTTGGTTCTTTGCTGAATAAGTCATAGATACAATTAAATTTAATTTTATATCTATTAAAGGTATGAAGTATAATTATTATTTAATGCACAATATCACACTGATATAAATTGAGATACACATTTTATTTTTTTTAAAAATCAGCCAACAAAATGTTAAAATCAAAGAATGGAAAGGTTGAAAGGGATCTTTGAGATCTAATCCCTGCCTAGTGTTTGGAATCCAGTGCAACAGAATCCATGAGAGATCTCTATTTGCTCTCTGTTTAAATTCCTCCCACAAAGAAGAACCTACATTCCCCACAGTCTGTTCCCCTTCTGAAAGACTATTACAGTTAGGATTTTTTTTTCTTCTCCTCATATCTCGTCCAAATCTACTTCCTTGTCATTTAAATTCATTGTTTCATCTTCTACATCAGAGGTGGGGAATAATGGCCCCTTTATGACTTGTGGACTTCAACTCCCAGAATTCCTGAGCTAGCATGGCACTTTATCTGATGGACAGAGGGACAGAATATTGTTCTAGAATAAAAAAAAAAGAAAAAAACCTTCAGCACAGTTGAGCAAGAGACTTCTAAAATCACATGTATCAAAATGTTTCAGGCTTTTTCAGGAGGTTTTAACAAACACAAAGTGTTTTGAATACATTCTCCCAGTTCCCCTCTCATCTTAAATCCTGCATCAGTTTCACTGCTCCATTCATCTGATGAAGTCAGCTATAGCTCCCAAAATTTTATAACTTTATTTAATCTTTTAATATTTAGTCTGAAAAAGTACTCTTGGGTTCTTTCAGATTTTATTTATTTCTTAACTTAGATTAAGGTAGCTGTCCTCCTATTATGTTTGTAATGAGAAGCTGCTGTTCTAAGTATTTTGAAATACTCACTTCTACATTGTGAAGAATCAGTATTCCATGCCTGTGCTATTGAAGTTCTTATTTGCCTTCCATGGGATTTTGGTGCTCTCTATCAACTTCAGCATTTTTGGAGGGTTATAACTTAAGGGACCTGGAACAGTAGAAGAGAAAGGGGGTAGAAGAGAAAGGGAGATCTGTTTGACAGAGAAATGTCATTCATATTAAGGAGTTGTGCTCCTTAGCTCTTTGGTAAAGTTATGTTGTCAGTTGTCCATCAATGAAGCATGCGTATCTGCAGTTGGGAAGCTTCCAAATGAAGGTCTGCACCAGTGGTGGAATTCAATTTTTTTTATTAACAGTTCTGTGGGCATGGCTTGGTGGGCATGGCTGGGGGATCATGTGACTGGATGGGCAGTTTCTGTAAGTAGGGCAATAAAGATTAGGCTAGAAACAACACCAGAATGTTTTTTTCCTGCCCTCCTTACAGGATTAACCCTGTAAAGTGAAAAAAAAAAACCAAAAGGAGATTTCTTCTAACAATCGGTTCTCTGAACTGCTTTGAAAATTTACTACTGGTTCTAGTGGACCTGCTAGAATTTCACCTCTGGTCTGAACATATGAAAACTTTCATATAAATACAAACCTTCCTTTTTAATTTAGGTTTAGTTTTCATGTGTCCACCACTATGCAAAAAATTTGTTGTAGACAGTTGTGCTAAACCTGTGGAAGGCCAACAAAACATTACTTCACCTGAATTACATTTGAGTTCCAATAGCTCATCTTCTTTCACCAGCTGTGGAGACTGATCTGATCCCATGATGAATTCATACACTACATCACTCTGCTATTGAGTACAGCATAGTAAGCCAGCAACTGTCCCTCCACTTTGTGGTCCACTGCCCAATCAACCCCCTTGTCCTAAAGGATGAGAATGGATGTATTTCTTTTGATAGGTCAGTCAGAGGATGATTCAATTTATTTTTTCTGATTCTTTAATTTGTTGAAAAACTTTAGAAATGTTGTTCAAAGGAAAATACACTTCTGTGAAATTTTGGGCAAGGTGTTGTGTTAATTGTCTTCATTAGTTATGAGATGGCCAACACCGTCTATTCCATTAGGCAATCAAATTTCCAGTGATTTGTAAGTTCCCTGGATTCCCATCAGAACTCCTGCCCTGTTGGGCTTTTTTGAACGTGGTGCTATGCACTACTAATAATGACTCCTGGCCTATTGGATAATTCTCTATCCAATGTCTGCCCAATGTCTCGGTTCACAAATTTGAGGAAGAATTTTGAAAAGGCACTTCTTCCCATATTTAGGTAAAATACCAACTACTTCATGGCACCCAGCATTGGTTGCCTGATATTGACCTTGAAAAAAATAATTGTTTTGGCTTGAAGTCTTCTGGGGTTTGTAATTTGGAGGAGGAGGAGGAGGAAGAGGAGGAGGAGGAGGATGGGGGGACTTATTGAAGACAGGTATTCTTTGAAACTATGACCCCTGCAAGTAGATAGACCATCTGGGCATTTGCATGGATGTATCCCATGTTTTAATTTTCTTTAGACTATTAACTGAAATGCAAATTAAACTGTTATTTAGCAGACAAAGGCAAATTACCCTTATGTAGTCCTCTGAAGATTTTTAATAGCCAATTTTCTAACATTCTTTAATGCATGAACTTTCTGAGCAAGGATTAACTAAAGGCCTTTGTTCTGCATTAATCATAATAGCAAGAAGAAAATTCAAAGGATTATACAGTGTTAATTTGTTAGGCCTTGCAAATAAAATTTGTTTTGAAAATATTTAAAGTTAATTTTAATGAATGCTATTTTCTGTGCCATAGGATTTTTATTCAATTGTACTTTCCAGGACAATCCTAGGTACATCTGCTTAGAATAAACACCTTCACGAGCTATGATTAACATTTTAGTCCTATGCTAAGAATATTCTTCCTTTTTGAAATACTTCTTGAGCTTCAACAAATTATTTTTTTCAGTTTTTAAACAAAAACTTAGCTAAGTGTGTAATCTCTTAGTTAATTTCCTTAAGCCATTTGTAGTACTTCTGCATTGATTTGTATTAAAATCCACAGAAAATTAAACATTTCATTTTTTTTTAAATGGGAAAATAATCCTCTATGTAAAAAACCAAAAATAAACTTGGATTAAAATGCCATAGTCATGCCTCAGTTTTCTTTTATTTCAACCTTCACAGGAAATAAAGAATTAAATACAGTTCGGATGGACATTTATGCCAAGTTAATAAAGAAATGTAGATGTCTTTGGCAAATGCATTATTTGTTGATTGGTAACAGAATATGACTAAATTGAGACAAATATTACACATTAGAATGTGTAACCTAATTACAATGCCTTCAGACTTCATACTGCTCAGTAACTTCATTTAGCTTTGATGAATCAAGGCACACTCTACTTCAGAATACACTACCAGCTTAATAAGTAAAAAGCAAAGGTATATCTTCAGCATTTTATACACAGACATATTTATTAATGTAAGAAGCAGTACATCTCACAACTCTCAAATGTTCCTCTGCCAACCAAGCACATTTTAAAGCTGACCTATGATGAAATCACCAATATTTCTCTTAATAATTTCACTCTTCCGCTATGCATGAAATGAATAATAAATGCACTGAATATTTTGCACCTTTCCGTTAGGCTCTTTCATATCTAGTTCAGAGATATTTCATTCTATTTTCAGTCCTTAGGAATTAACCTGCTCTCATAGCTGGAATTAGAACTCTTATGACTTCTTAAAGGCTGATAAAGCAAGAGCAAGTCCAATAGTTTGTTTCCATTGACAAAACTACTTCCATCACTGGAAATTGAAAGGAAAAATTCTCCCTCCATATAACTGTTAATCTGAAGTATATACACCCTTCAGTAAATATTTTTTTTAAAAAAAGAAACTACAAATTGAAAGGGAATGAAAAGTAGAAAGTTGTGTTGCTTAAGTCAACTTTTACATGAGGTTAGGTCAGGGGTGGGCAAACTTTTTGACTCTTGGGCCAAAATGGACTTACCCAGAAGGCACCCACATGGATTCTCTCAACCTGGGATCACGTGATGCCTTTCAGAACCATGGGTGGCAGGTGGGCCCGGCTTTGTCATGTGACCGGCTCTACCCGGCGACTTGCTCTGGAGCTCCTCAAAAGCTGCGCCCTTCTTCCTTTTTTTGGTCCTCATTGAGAGAGTTTCAATTAAATGGTGGAAGTTCGCTGCCTTTTCTTTTCTTCCCCCCCTCCTCTCTCCCCACCCTGTTTTTTATTTTTATTATTTTTTTTAACTAGTTCGGCAGGCTGGATTAAAAAGCCCAACGGGCCAGATGTGGCCCACGGGCCGTAGTTTGCCCATGTCTGGGTTAAGTAGACACACAAGAATCTTCTTTTCATCAGACACTCAGTAGGCTCTTGTCCATTACAGTTTAAGTGAATTCCAATTAGCATGACTCAAAGCACTTAGCATTTAGACTTATATACTGCTTCACAGTGCTTTACAACCCCCTCTAAGTGGTTTACAGAATCAGCATGTTGCCCCAACAATGTGGGTCCTCATTTTACAGATCTCGGAAGGATGGAAGGCTGAGTCAACCTTGAGCCAGTGAGGATCAAACCTCCTGTCAGTCAGCAGAGTTAACCAGCTGAATTACCACAGAATGAACCTGTAATGCCACATTCTATGCATTCATTAATGACTCATGGGCCAGATTGTATCATGAAGATATCCCATTTCTCCCGACCCCTCCATCTTTGTAGTCCACTTATTCCAAAACAACTTGCAGAAATGCCTTTTAAAAAGTTTGAGAGTTCCAGATTCAAAATGTTCAATTACACACCTGGAGCCACCCAATAGATTTTTTTCCCCTCACTAATAAGTTTCTTCTCTGCTACTGCCCTTTCCCCCCTCTTGTGATTTGTCCATTGAACCAAATGGCCACACAAATAAGAAACCCCGTATAGTAGAGCAATTATTGGACTTTTATTTTATTATTTAATTTTACTGCCTTGACTAAAACCTATGTGTTCATCTTAAATGTTGAACCATCTATGTGATGCCTTCCTATGTGCTTCAGCAACTGAACCAAATTCCTTTAAATTTCCTAAGGGAATTTAGAAACACTAGCGAACAGGCTAAAATTGCAAGATGGGCAGCATACGGTTTAATGAATGAATGAACAAATAAAATCTTCACAATCAGGAGTCCCCTGCAAGTGTACATGACTATTCAGTGAGCCACATATTAAAGTCTGAGGTTATTTCTGTTAGAGTTGTTTGATGTGTGATTTGAAATATAGTAGAATCTGCACTTTGAGACAGAGGGTTTATTAATATGCATTTCTTCTCTCTTTCTAATCACAGTTATATATTCTGCTCTTTGTCATTAAAGATATGGCAAAACAGTTTCAGAACAAAGCATGGGTAAGAACATGGCCATCTGGATGAGAAGTGGATTTGGAATAGTTTACTGGCACAAAGCTTGCTCTACACCTGGCTGAGAGCATAATGTCTAGATATGAGCCATATATTTTGTTAATTTTCTTGTGCAATATTATAGTATAAGTTTCTATCACATAAATCTACCAGTTTTACATTTCTGATCATTTCAGTCCTTGCTCACTTGCCTGTGTACTGATTTATGTCTGAATCCTCCAACATCATGTCTTGATATCATTTTATCTTTGCCTCATTCACTTGACAATGGTTTGTTATTTCAAAGAAATGCAAATTAAAAATAGTTCATTTCTGCACAGTCAGAAACATTTGGGGGAAGATACCTAAGGTTTCACGTTGCTTGAAGTGCAATTTACTCTGTTAATGTATGTTCTTGCACATATTAATAAAATGTTTCATGATTTTAATGATTTTGCATCATTATCCTGGGACACATGTATTTGCCTTCATTCGTAATAAATCTTTTCTCCAGTATTATTTTGGTATTTATTTTTCAGCCTTAGTAAAACAGGAACAACATCAAAAGCAAATAGTTTATGAATGCAGAAGAAAAGAAAATGAAATGTGGCAACACTGTACTCTATAGCACTTCAGTGCATAAGCAAGAAGTATTTTTAAGAACGTTAGTTTTATGCAGCGAGAGTAGCTAAAAAATAGTTATGATATGAGAGAGAAAGAGAACAGCTGTTACCTTATCACCATTTTATACCTCACACCCTTTTGGTAAAAAAAGAGGGTAGAAGGAAGGGAGATTATGCAAAGGAATAATTATATGTCCAAAAATAAAGAAAATATTATTCATTATATTCGTAATGATAAAGCAATGTCCTAAACTTTATATGCTTTAGGACATCTGTGGATTGCTACTATACTACTAGAAGACATTGATATAAACATTCTGTTATATTGTAAGTTGTTGAAAATGCATCTTTTACTATTAGGCTGTCATTAATATAAAAATTTCTGAATCCAGAATTGGTATTTTTATTATCATTTTCTAAGTTTAACTAGGGGATGTTCTTCTTTATTGTGGCTGGTCTTTGATCTGAGTGAATATTATCTATATTACGTGAAATGTATGCAATGGAATATTATATCCTTTTGATGTGTATATTTGGAATATGTGGGCTTTTCAAAGCCAAAGGAGTCTGATGCAAGTTCTGATTGGATCAGAGGTTGTGTGGAAGTTGCAGTTTGTTTGGTTTTTTTCCTATATCAGTATATTCACTCATGGCTATAATATATGGTTAACTTCATACTTGCAGCTTCACTATCATTCATCAAATTTCCTCAAGTGGTGCTCACTTGCAGTTTATAATGGAAACAGAGTCTCCTGAGTGAATTACAACTTTGTGTTTTCTATTGGGAGATATATATTATTTCACAGAACACAAGGAAAAATCTTATACTTTGATCCTGACTTATCCTACAATTTTTTCTTTAGATTGGACTTTACAGTAAAATAAAAGTCAGGGAGAAGTTCTACTTTCCTTGGCACGTAGAATTTTTAAAAAGCTACTGTACTTGCATTAATACATTTGGAAGACTGGAAATGATTTTCCTGGAACTGGCTTATCTATGTTCTGGCTTATACATGTGCAATGATATACCAGTAATCATCCTTGGGAATAATAGGAAGCAAAATTTGGGAGACAAAATTATCTTCCTTAGGAATGAATTTTAATAGATTTCTTTGCCTGAGATGAATAAATTCAATTCATTAATTCATCCATCTATCAATTCATTTTTGGATGAATCTATTGGTTCATATTTGTTGATTCGTATTTGGGGCAGTCATTCTCTCTAACCCCAATACATCTCACATGGTTGTTGCTGTGGGAAAATAGGAGGACAAAGGAGTATTCTGTACATTTGCCCCTTGAGTTACTTCTAAAGAAATAAAACCAATTACACATGTATATAACATTTTGAATGGACCAGCATTCTTATTTGGCCTTCAACTGACCTACTAGTTTGTGACCATAAAGAGGAGCATTACAGTGAGCACCATGAAAACACTTGATAGCTGAATGGATAATTGTTACCATTAGGAATCCAATTCCAGCATTTCCATTCCACCCCCATTACTCATCATATTCTTTCATCACATCCTGTATTGATCCCAGCAGATAAGAGTAGCTTAATGAAATGTACCATCTGATCAGTAATCACTCTTCCTTAAACATAAATGTATTATTTCATAGTTTATTAAAACATTCTAGGGATTATGAGTGACTGGCCTCCTCCTCTTCCAGATCCAGTTCTTTCTGATTACCCAGATAATTGGAACTAGCAATATAACAATTCTCAGCTGAATGAGATCACTTATGCAAAGCAACCCGGAATCCAATTAAATCAAAGCTTTCAATCCAATTAAATCAAAGCTTTGAGCCAAGTTACTATGTTTAGTCAAACCTAGTTACTTTTTCAATTTAGACTTAAGGAAATAGAAGAAAGTTCAAAATGAGGGGTTGAATTGCAGATTGCTCCCACTTTTTATAAAGGACTAGCTGATAACCTGGCATTACCTGGGTATTTATCTATAGTGTGAACTGCAAGTCACCTCTCTTTCCTCTCACTTTTCTCTCTTTTTAACCTCATACCCAACTTTCCATAAGGGAAGGCAAGAGGCTCACTCACCCTCATCAAGCTGCCTTTCTTTCCTCTCACTTTACTCTCTTTTTAACCTCACACCCAACCTTCCATAAGGGAAGGTAAGAGGCTCGCTCACCCTCTCGTGAAAGATGGCCTCCAGGTTTATGTGTCTCTCATCACCACCATCAGCTTCCATACCACATGATCCAACCCAGGCAATCAAGCCATGCTCTGCTCCATGACCCACTGTGGCCAATTGCCAAAGCTACCTCTGCATTCTGCCGAGCTCCCCTTGACCTGCCTTGATGAGCACAAGCTCTCTGTCTGTCTGTCTGTCTCTCTCTCTCTCTCACACACACACACACACAGGCCTAGGGGTGCTAGGGGTGTCTTAACCCCACAGTATTTGTTTTCCAGAGAGTTAATCATCTGTGTACCAAGTTTGGCTGAAATTGGTCAAGGCATTCCAGAGTTATGCTGGAACATACACACATACATCCATTTATATAGCGAAAGATTTGGAGAAGGGAGTTGGTTCATCCACATTATTTGTGCCTATTGATACAAGCATAAATTAGAAGGAATTGTCCATGCCTCATAGATACAGTGGATCCTCCATTATGTTTGAGAATGTAGGACACTGTTGCTAGAAAAAAGGCTGAGAAATCGCTCTACTTTTTATACCTTTGGAACATACATGTGGTATCTTAGTGCTTGGCAGATATTTATTTATTCCTACTGAAGAAATCAATCTTAGCTGAGTATTGAATTTCATGTTCATAATTTTATGGCTCATAAATCTTGTTTTATTAAACTCAATTTTTTGACCATAAAATATAGATGAAATAAACCTTCTTACCACAAATTTGCCAATATTGGTTTTCCTAACCCAGTCTACTTTATTAAAAACTGAAACTTGAAAACTTCATGGGTGATATTCCTTAAATAAGCATCTCTCCAATCCAGTAGATACACTGCTAGGCATGTAAACAATGAGTATAAGTCCAATGTAACTTGTAACACTAATGTCTGGTTAATATAAATATGGATAGTTCTTAGTAAGGAAGTTTAAAAAACCAAAGTACTATTTAAATATGAGAAGAAACAAGTTTTCAGGAATGATAATAAAGACACTTAGCAAACTTCAGGCCAGTGTTATTATACTACTATATATACTACTATAAATACAATTTGCCTGTGGAAGGCTTTCTGCTTCATGGGTTTTCTCAAGCTCCATGCTCTTTTGCTACATACTAAAACAAAGCATTTTTGAATTGTTGGCTGGATCTTTCACCATGAACATGTTGCCCTTTCTAGTACTCACTGCAAATTAAATCTGGCCTTTTCTTCTAATCTTTTCCATGGCCTAATGGAAACATTTCCTGTTTGCTCTTTGCATCTCTCAAATTTATTCTATACGTCAGTTCGCTGTTCACAAAAATGGTATTTCTGGTACCAGTGCTTTTCCCCCAGCTTTTCTTATAGGCAACTCTAGGTACTTAACTACATCTTAGCATAACTCACTCTTTGACAAGACTGTTCAGGAGGTTTGGAGCTGGAAATTCAAAAGCATCTGAAGCATCACAGCTAGCCTATTATTGTTTAGTGTTTTCTTAACACGTCTTGATGATCAAGCTCTTCTATTATCTACTTCTTTTTAAACCTGAGCCTAGTTAACAATGCTGAAGTTGGAGTCTCTGCATAGCAGTGGCCTTTTTTAAACTGAATCCTTAAACAGCTTTGCAACCCCAAAATGCTACCAATGACCTCCACAAGAAATGTTCAGGTTCTCTGAGAATGTGAAAACAAGAAACATTTCAGGAAATAACACAAAAGGCTTTGATTTTGGTCTAGTGTTAAGATAGTCCATACAATTCTTTTAAATATTGTTTGAAATATTAAATATTTACTTGTTTAACTCCCCATCCCAAAGCAGCTGAAATTAATTTTGATACCATTTTTTAAAAAATAGAATCACTTCTCCACTTCTCATATCATTACATGAAACATAGTTTATGTTTATAGATGGAATTTCCATGAAATAAATGTAAGAAAATCTTCAAAAAAAAACCAACTATTTTCTGAATTTAAATTTTAATCAAAGCATCTTCACAATGATCTGCAAGTAGATGGATACCTAGTAATTTGGTCAAGGTTAGTTAAATTTCTTTCATTAAAGACAAGCAAATTGATATATATTTTAAAAGTGGCAATCAAGGCATTGTCCTCCTTGAAGCTGTTTGCAAACTTGATCTTGCCTCCTAGATGGTTTTGTGATTGAATCTAATAAGAATTCCTCATTAGAGTTCTACTTGGAAACTCAGAAATCAATACACTTTTTTTTTCACAAGAAACATATTTAAAATTTGTTGTCATCGTCAACCATTCAGTCATGTCTGACTCTTGGTTACTCAATGGAACAGCATTCTCCATGACCCTCTCTCTCACACCACCTCCTTCAGATCTACCATTCAGATCCCAGGGTCATCTTTTATAGTGTTCAGCTGGGGTGGCCCTTCTCCTTTTTCCACTCATCACTCCCATCATAATTGATTTTATTTGAGAGTTGCCTGGCATGACATGACCAAAGTATGACTCTTTAAAATCTCAGAAGTTGTTAAGCTCTTTTTTAATACAGCATGGAATGTGAATTGGGTCTATAAACAGTCAGGCTATTTTCACAAACAACTCTTAGATTGGTTCTTGCATTTCCCACATTTATAAACTGAATGAAAAACAACATGATTAAAAAACTGTAGGCTCAATTTCATCTTCTCTTAATCTGATTTTCCATACCATAGTAATGACTTTCATATACGCCAGATTGAAAAACCAAACAATAGACCTTTGGCATCATGGTTTCTTTCTGTCTTATTTTTATCATCTTCTGCTCATCTTCTGTCTTGCTATTATCTAGCCATGAATTGGAAGAGTGCACAGAAAGGAATCCAACGTCATTACCAATTCTCAACTTAAAAAAAAAAATCTGATAATAAACCTTAGGCTACAAACAGGATGTTGGAAAAAGATACAAATTTCTGCAATGTTCATACAAAAATAGGATAATCAAGGATATTTACAAAGCCTAGATCAGGTAATTTTTTCTAATAAAGAAAAAAATTGAGAGAATTTGTGTTACAAAGGGTTGCTTGGAGAATTTGAGTGAAACATTAGGGGGAAAGTGTACATAAATATTATTTTAGGCTACTTAGCAAGTTACAAATAAACTGCAGGTTTTAACTTTTTAAAAAAAGATAAACTGGAATGCTGCCTCTTAAAAAATTGATTTTTTTTTTCTAATTCTATGTTTGCATCCAGCTACCTTGGCTTTTATATTCAACTGCTTCACTATGTTTTTGTTTGCCTTGCTTTATCTTTTGTAGGCTTCTTCCCATTTCTAAATCTCTTCTATCTTCTTCATATTTTTCTTTGCTGTCCATCAATTTTGTCTGGTCCCTATTTGCTCTTCCAATATGTTAAATCCATAGAAATTGGTAGCTTAGCAACTGCATTAATTCCCCTCCTCTCCAGCTCAGGAGTTGCCACAACAACTGTAAATCTACTACAATGAACAAGTATGGAATTGTGGATTAACTTTAGTAAGGGTGAGTTCCTGTACCTCTGGCCCACAGTCCAGGACATTTGTCTCTTTTCAGTTTGCTTGGAGTGATGCCCATTTTGAAATCTTTCTTGACAAATCTAAGGCTGCAAACCTATATCCATTTTTCCATAAACAAAATGTAGCGTATCGCACATGCGCTCTCATTCACCGCGTTCCAGACAGCGGGGCGAATCCCATTGGCTGTCGCGTCAGCCAATGGGAAGCCCCGAATTCTGAAGCTGCAGCAAATATAAAAAGCCGCTGCTTGCTGCTTTCTCTCTCTTTTGCTTTCGGGATCTTCTATCTCTACCAGATCTACTTTACTCCAGCGGCCGGATAGATCCTCATGGTCTATCCGTGCCGGAAATAAAGCAGATAA
>JAEANM010002640.1:0-24052 GCA_017656035.1 Myanophis thanlyinensis | reverse complement strand
GGCCGAATAAAATTAGAATACCAAGAATTAAAAAATTTAAAATTTAAAAATTCAACAGTTTAAAATTTAAGACCCTTAGGTATTTTACTCTCTTGATGATACTGTATACTTTCATTTGTTCTCTAATCCATGCGCAGGACTTTCTATCTTGTCTTGTAAACCCGGTCATGTATTTTTTCCATGGCAGGTTAGTGTCCATGTTTCATGGGCATATGTTAGAGCAGGTAGCACACACTGCTTGAAAACTTTTCTCTTCAGGCATAGAGGGAGGTTGTTCTTGAAAATTATGCTTAGCTTGCTGAATGCCTGCCAATCACATTGAACACGCCATTCTGTGTCCTTTATTGTATCACCTTCCATTGGGATCCATTGGCCAAGGTATATGTAATGGTCTACTACATCTAGTTCTTCTCCAGATATAATTTTTTTCTTTCTTTGGTGAATTTATTAAATATAACCTGGCTCTTTTTCACATTTATTTTTAAGCCAAATGATTCTCCTGCTTTGTGCAGCTCTTGTGTGTGTCTTTCTAGATCTTCTGGGTCTTATGATGAGAACATCATCATCTTTTAATGGAAAGTGGCACCACGACACTGTGGTTGGGTCTCATCAGCAAGAATGATGAGACAGCATACAGAGAGGAGGTGGAGAAGTTAACAAACTGTTGTAAAGCCAACAACCTGTCTCTGAATGTAGACAAAATAAAATAAATGGTTGTTGACTTCAGGAGGACACAACACGACCGCTCCCCACTGAACATCAATGGCTCCTCCATGGAGATTGTAGGGAGCACCAAATTCCTTGGTGTTCACCTGGCAGAGAATCACCTGGTCCCTCAACACCTGTTCCGTAACAAGGAAGGCCCAGCAGCGTCTTTACTTTCTGAGGAAACTGAGGAAGGCACAGCTTCCACCACACATCCTCACAACCTTCTACAAGAGGGACCATCGAGAGCACCCTGAACAGCTGCATCAGCACCTGATTTGGGAATTGCACAGTTTCGGATTGCAAGGCCCTACAGCAAATAGTGAGGACGACAGAGAAGATCATCGGGGTTGCTCTTCCCTCTGTCATGGACATTTACACCACATGCTGCATCCATAAAGCCAGAAACATTGCTGACCCCCCCCCCCCCCATACACACTCTTCACTCTCCTGCCATCTGGAAAGAGGTACAGAAGCATTTGGGCCCACACATTCAGACTGTGTAGCAGTTTCCACAAGCCATTAGATTCCTTTACACAAAGAAACTGGAACTAGAAATACTTGTGTTTTTATAGTTTTTTTCTAAGTTTTTAGTTAAGAGTTATGTGTGGTTCTGTGTCCTGCTTTTTTCTTTTTTTTTCTCTGTTATCTGATGTAGCACCTTAGTCCTGAGGAAATGTCGTTTGGTTTCATTGTGTACTGTATTGAATATTGTTGAAATGACAATGAAGCCTACTTGACTTGAGGTGGACCAAGGCAATCATAGAATGGATCCCACTTGAAAAAAAGTGTCCACAAAAGAGAACTGAAACAAGATGGATCGATCACATCAGCAAGTATTGTGGGCCCAATTTGCAAAATAAAGCTCAGGACAGTATAGGTTGGAAGCATGCAGTGGATAGACAATGGCTAAATGATGGTGATGATCTCTTTTTAATAATGACTTTATCTTTTTATAATGACTGCTTTATGTATTTGCTGTTTTTATTGATTCTTGTGTGCTGCTCAGAATTGGTTCTATGAGAAATAAATTACAAGGTGTCTATATGGCTTCTTTATATATACTTCTAACATAGGCCTGCAGATGTTTTAAAAAATAAACTTCTCCAACTGTCTTAGCCTGTTTGAAGCAAAGGAGTTCTAAAGCCTTTAAGAGAAAACAAAATGTAGAAAACTATAGCAAATGATAATTAATTAATTATAGTATCACAGTTCAGAATAATATTCTATCTGCAATGAAAGCTAAAGCTAAAACATTGTCAAACACTTAGCATTTCATGGTGGTTTAGAAATAGAAATTTTTAGAAGGATGGAAAGATGATCGCATTGGAGGAATGTCTTCTGTTTGTAGTGTCAGTGCTGTTGTGTGTCTTGAGAGGAAGGGAGGGAGGGAGGGAGAGCGAGAGATTAGACAATCAATTGTTGTATGTTTTTATCCCTTGCATTCTGAGGCTTTATTATGCTTTCTCAATCAAATGCCCTCTTGAAGTTCTGGAATTAAATTTCCCAGAATTCTCAGCCAAGCACGGCCGCTGTTGCCTGGAAATTCTGGGAGTTGTAATTTTAACACATCCGGGCATCACCAGGGGAAACTGAAGTTGGTGTACATGTGCCGCCTACTGAGCTGTTTGAATTGAATAGTATCATTTCTTTTCCAGATCCCAGTTTTGAATACTTCCTTCTAGAAAACAGACAACAAACTTTCCCTGCAAGTAAAAAGTCAGAAAAACTACGTGAAAATTCAAGCTGAATTTTCCTCTAGCATACCTGATGTACTTGGGTTTCATCCCTACACCCAAAGAAGTGTTTTAGAAAGCATATTGTTGGGAAAAGAGCACTTTGAGAGGTTTGGTGTATTGTAGTACCTCATTCTGTGAGAACCAAGCTTTAAACAAAGAGCATTTGAGGGACAGGAAATGGGTGAAGGAGAGAGCTTCACTAGCACAGCTGATTATATGCAAAATGCAGTTTGCAGAAACCCACAGAGAAGAAATAATGATGGGTGGATTATGCCGCCATCGGCATGTTGTGACAAGATAGCACCAGTTTCTCTTCTCAGACAAGAGTTTGACACAGGCTTTACTTTTCTATTAGCAAGCAGATATGTGGCCTGTTTTTATGGGAGGGTGCAATTATTATTTTTTTAAAGCATGTTATCAATAGCCAGTCCTTTACAATCCCCTAAGTGCCAAAAGGTATAAAGACTGATAACAGAATTTACTCTAGATGACTGGGAGAATGCTGTTGACCTAAGAATAAGATAAGTAACTTGGCACTTTGTTGTTCCTTTCCATTAGACCCCAAATGCTCACTAGGATTGACAACTGAAGGCAGAAAGACACAGGGTAGGTAGTGCTAAAAAACCTTTTGTTTAGTGACAGTTTAACGTTACAATAGCAATAGCACTTAGATTTATATAGGGAGTCCTTGACTTAATTTAATAACATTTCTATACCGCCCCCTCTCCCGAAGGTCCCGGGGCGGTGCACAGCCATTTAAAAACGTACAATATAACAATTAAAACACAGTTAAAAAACTAAAAGTGGCCAATTAAAACCCAAATTTGGAAATATTAAAAATAACAATTTAAAATTACCAGCCAATAAGCCAAATAAAAAACCAATTAAAACCAATTTAAAACCCCCAACCAACAGTACTAGGCCAGACCGGCTTGTTGGAACAAAGAGGTTTTTAGTGTGCGGCAGAAGGTCCGTAGGTCCGTGATGGTCCGGATCTCCAGGGGCAGTTCGTTCCAAAGGGAGGGTGCCCCCACAGAGAAGGCTCAAACCCTTGGGGCTGCCAGACAACATCGTCCTGGCAATGGAACCCCAAGGAGGCCAGCCCTGTGAGAACGCACAGGTTGGCGGGAGGCTGACAGTGGCAACAGGCGGTACCGTAAGTACCCTGGTCCCAAGCCACGGAGTGCTTTAAAGGTGAGAACCAACACTTATGACCACAATTGAGCCCAAAATTCCTGCTGCTAAGCAAGACACTTGTTAAGTGAATTTTGCCTCATTTTATGGCCTTTCTTGCCACAGTTGTTAAGTGAATCACTGCAGCTGTTTGTTAAGTGAATCTGGTTTCCCCATTGACTTTGTCAGTCTGAGGGCCATAAAAGGTGTTCACATGACCATTGCAACCATCATAAATAAAAGTCACTTGTCAAACACCTTTCATTTTGTTAACAACCATTGCAGCATCCCCATGTCATGTGATCAAAGCTCAGATATTTGATTGTATTTTTCTCTTGTGAGATCGAGCTACTCACAAGGGAGAAGAGGCCAATTTCCCTAGTTACATTTGTTAGTTCCATAAGGCAAAGAGATTATGCTATATAATAAATTTCCCTTTTACTTGGCTGTAATATTAACGGGTTGTGTGAACCTTCATTCTTACATTCATTAACAGTTGAGCTAGGAGGCCAACTAAAGATATCCCGCTGGAAGATATGTGGTTGGCAGCAGTTATATCAAGCAAGACAAGATGTACAACTAGGTTGTATAGTCCAAAAAGGCTTCTAGAAGAGAAAACTTAAGACCTCCAGCTATTCACACTATGGGCTCAGACTTGCTGTAGCATTTGTAAAATTGTCAGGAGGATCTTCTGCCTCTCTTTGGAAGAGTATAAGAGACTTTCCCCATTGATGTCAGTCTAGTAAAGTAGTCCAGGGAAGACATCCAAATGAACGGATTCTAGTAAGATTACAGCTCCAAGTAACATCCCCGTGTAATCAAAACTCAGGATACAGTATTCCTCAGAATGAGATTTTATTGAAGACATCATATTGGCACATCTGGAGAAAACCCAAATCTGAATTCCCATGTTTTCTCTACCCAAAATAAAATCAAAGTTTCTTCCATCACATGGCCACCCTCTTCTCCAATCTCCAAGTAGGGTAGCATCAAAGGGTCGTCTTTTGGTCCTCCCTCCGCAGATGCAGGCTAGATGTCCTTGATTCCCACGGGAAAGAATGCTGTAGTGGTAAGACTCACAGCTAACTCTAATTCTAACCCCCATATACATTTTCTAAAGAATGGTGTGGCTAAATTCAAAAAGAATTAAGAGAAAAAAAAAATCTGCAGAGTCCTTTTAGATTTGACAACCCCTTCTGAGACGTTTGCAATGCCTACATTCTTGCTATGGGCTAAACTGCCTCTAATTTGACCCTTGTCCTGGCTGCAGATCTTCCTTCTGTCCCCCAAAGTCATTTCCATATACCATACACAACATTTAATAAAATGAAGGTGCAAGTGTTGATTATCCAAACTGTAATATTAACCTCATAGGAGATTTCCAGAAGAGATTTTCAGGGAATAATCAGTCTACATCATTTCTGGAATTTTACTAAGCGTTTAACAAAATTGGCTTCCATTCATGAAATTCCCATATGTCCCACTTCTTTTTGTCATTTTTCTTGTCCTATAAACAAATCAGTTCAGAAAAAAAGCAAGTATAAGTACAGTGGAGTAATTACTAAAGATAAAAACTTTCAGCCCAAAGCATTTTAGTACCTATGGTGTTGGAAACTGTAACAAGCATACTTTGTAGTGAACAAAATCATTCAAATACTGCTGGGTTTGTTTTCCTCTATTCTGATGCCATAAAAAAGATTATAAACTTTCCTCTTTTCAGTGAAAGTTGAGATTTGCAGAAATATCCCATAACAAACTTGTGGATATGTTGATTGTGTGACTAGAAAAGGCCAATGAAGTGTTTCTCAGTGGTTAAATATTTGCAAGCCATGTGCCCCTGTTAACCTTTTTTAATTGCTAGTAGTGCTATAGTAGCATCAGAGCAAATGATTATAGATATACTCTCTATTCCTGTAGAAAGAAGCTACATCTGAACCAGGACTTTATGATATGTATCACGCAAATTTCAATGCAATAAATTTATGGTGCTGAAATTTCATCTGCTCCCTCATTTATTTATTATTTTAAAAGATGCGTAAGTCTATCTAAATGAAGTCACTCTCAACAAAACATTAATAATGTATTCTCAATATCCATATAAACTGTGTTGTCTGGTTACTGTTATTTTGAGCAATAATCATAATAGTAATATTCTTTAGTAATAATCTTATAATAGCAAAAACATTTCATAATATTAATACCTATTAATTGTTAATACTAATTAAAGTTAAAAATAGCATATAATAATCAGCCTTGGTAATAAAATTAATCCTTCCCTTGTGGTTTTAAAAATTCTAATTTCTGTTTCTGTTATTTAACCATTGATAAAATGAATCCCATATTTCAAAATATTCAGTGTCTTCTCTTTAATTTCAAATGTTAATCTATCCATTTCTGCACATTCTAGTATTTTTTTTATTCTCTTCTGTAGGGATCTCCACACCCTTCCAATATTGTGCAAATACAATTCTGGCTGCTGTTAACAGATGTACTGGTAATATTAAATACATAATCCCTTTATTATATTTTTCTGGTGTAATTCCCAACAAAATATTTCTGGTGTTAGATCTATATGATCCTTTATTCTCAGGAGATCCTGTAATCCCTTGATTCAGGGTGGGGCTAATGTGACTAATTGTATTTGAGCATTTACTGGCCAGATGCCTTCCTGATGCCTAAGTGGAATTTGCAGCAGATATTTTCTTTTTGCCTCCTGAGAGAGAAACACCTGCTGCTTCCTAGATTTGAACTCTCAACCTTCTGAGTGGAAGGAAACCATTTTCACCACTAGGCCACCATGCCACTCGCATTGCATTGTTTCTTTATCTGGTTCTAATTTTCTCAACCTTTGTCTACTCTGTTTTCTAAGTGTTCTTCACTAACAATTAAATATAATAGTTACTCTAAGATTCTACTATAGAGTTTTCATAACTTTCAGAATCATAAAGGGATTTACCAATGAAGTTCACAATTAACCCCCATACTTTACTCTAGAAAATGGAACATCATTATTTACTCAGCATGAGAAGTGCAGATGACTATGACTTGAATATTTGCATAAAGGAAAATGTTTGTTTCCTCTTCTCCCTGTCCCATTGTGTTTATGAAAATGCAGATTGGGGAAGGGGCCAGTTTCATGAATGCCAATAAACAGGACAGATTAAAGCTTTGCTGTTTTTATTTTTGGCTGCTACTCTAAAAATCACTTTCTAATCTTGGAGGAATTCTGCCATTTAATCAAGCAGCCTGGGGACAAGGGATGAAGGGCAGTCTGTTGGCTGGCAAACTAAATATATAACATGGCCTGATGCCTTGTGGATGCCTGCACCATGGGAGCTTCCAGCTAGTACAATCTGCTGAAAAATGTCAAGTCCATGCAGAATAAGCATTCAATCATTCCTTCAACCAATCTTCTGAACAGCTTCTCTTCACTACCTCCTGTCCTCAGTTTCTTTCTGTCTTATACTTCTCCCTGCTCCTCCTTATCTATTGATCAATGAAAGAGAATAGAGCTAGAAGGGACCTTTGAGGACTTCTAGTCCAACCCCTTGCTTAAGCAGGAGACCCTATACAATTTGAGATAAGTGGCTGTCCAGTCTCTTCTTAAAAACCTCCAGCAATGAAGTACCCACAACTTCTGCAGGCAAGCTGTTCCACTGGCTAATTGTTTTCACTGTTAGGAGGTTTCTCCTTAATTCCAGATTGCTTCTTTCCTTGGGTAGTTTCCATCCGTTGATTCTTGCCTTGCCTTTTGGTGCTTTGGAAAATAAGTTGACTCCTTCTTCTTTGTGGCAGCCCCTCAAACACTGGAATATTGCTATAATGTCAGCCGTAGTTGCTTCTTTTCTCTAAACTAGCCAGTTCCTGCCAACTTTCTTCATGTGTTTTAGCCTCCAGGTCTTTGGTATAAATCAATCTACTCACATTCGTTTTCATATTTTGCTCTCTCGTTTGCATCTTCAATGTCATCACACATGTGAAATAAAATGAGACACACAATAGATTGGAAAATCATGTCTAACAGCTGCTGTGCGTACTATAACAAGTTTCCTTTTTCCCATAGCTCCAGCATTGCACTAAGTAGCCTGAAGATGGGCCACAAGGGGCATTCATTTTGTCAGATATCTGCAAAATTAGGGGAACTCAAGGTTGAAAGTGAAACTAATGGAGAAACATGCTTGAAATCAGGAATGGGAGTTTCATGGTATAGCACCAGTGATGGAGTTCAATTTTTTTTACTACTGGTTCTGTGGGCGTGGCTTGGTGGGTGTGGCTGGAGGAGTCATGTGACTAGGTGGGCAGTTTCTGTAAGCAGGGCAATAAAGATTAGGCTAGAAACAACACCAGAATGTTTTTTCCTGCCTTCCTTACAGGATTAACCCTGTAAAGTGGGGAAAAAAACAAAAGGAGATTTCTTCTAACAATTGGTTCTCTGAACTGCTTTGAAAATATACTACCGGTTCTAGCGAACCTGCTAGAACCTGTTGAATTTCACCTCTGTATAGCATTCTTTGCTATGAAGATCATACCAGTGTTTAAGTAATATGTAGTATCTTAATTTGTTTAAGTGACAGAACAGTCTAAGAACCATAGTAGTCTTCTGTTAAGGGGCTCGGAACATCTGCCTTTCTAGATTGCAGCAACTTGTTCTGATATAAGCAGAGCATGCTCTCATCTGCATGACCTGCTTCCCTAGTGCAAGGAAGGCCCACTAATCACATTACAAACAGAATACTATCCTTGACCTGCTCCCAACTCATTGCAAAGACAAACTCCACCTGTCCTTGCTTATGCCACATATAAGGTAGTTCCATCAGCACAAGGCCTGTCTGCTGTTGTTCATTTCCTAATAAGCTAAATATCTCTGCTCTGATTGGCTATTGTGTGCTGAGATGGAATGACCCTTCCCTCTGATCATCAGTTGTTGCCCTCTATGGTTATTTCATCCAGGGCTTCTGGACTAATGAAAGGCTGGTCTCCCCCCTTCTTTTTTAAACCACTTGAAATTTCCCCTTCTGATCCAAGTGATAGAAAATTAGATAAAACTGTGTATTTTTCCTTCCTTCCTTCCTTCCTTCCTTCCTTCTAGCAGGTGAAATTAACAATACTGCCAGTTTCCTGTCTAGCTGGGATGAGAGGAAGAATGATTAAATGACTATATTGTCTCTCTATTTCTTTCCACCTTCCTATGGACTTGAAAAACAATTAATTTGGCAAGATTTCTTTGTTTCTTCTCTGGGTGAATTGTGATGGTCTTTTCTCCACTACCAGTGGACATACCCAACGGGAAAGAGTCAAACATAAAAGGGAGCCCACAGAGCTGGGCTCTTAACAAAAAAGGTCTATCAGTTGAAACCATCTAGAAATCTTTGCTTTCCTTGCATGGGAGGGAAGTACAAAAAAATGTCCACAAATGCTATGCTAGCCGGTAACTATGTCTGACAAGAACATTTGGTTAGTTTCATTGGCAGAGCTTGAAATCCAAGCATTAATTTCTCCAGATGGCTTATTTCTAGCTGATACCTACAGTTAAGCGACCAGGTGAAATTGCCCTAAAATTCAAGGGCTCATTTTTGATGCAGAATATATTAATTAATATATTAGCATACTGTGAACATGTTGGCTGTTGCTAACATTATTCCAATTTACTTAAAATATTAAAAATCACCATGGCAAAATAAATCAGAAGGAATTTGATTCTAAGAATATAACATGCGATCGATATCTTTACCTCTCTTGCTGTTTAAGTGTGTAGCAAAAAGCCTCAGTCACAAACAGCTTCCCAGTGAAAATACACAAAAGGGTACTATCAATCTTTAGAGTTACAGGGGGGATTCCTTATCTAAAATATGTCTTCTGTGAAGTGGCAGTGAGAGATATAAAAAAAGTCAAGGTTAGGTTAGGAAGAAGGCTATCCACCCACCCATGTGGGGAATTAAGATAAAAATAATTCTGCCAGAAAGGAGACATAGGAGTTACCCACAGTGATAATTGTCTATTGAAAGTAGCCTTTTTGTAAAGATCTGAGTGAGGAAATACATGGAAGTAAATCAAATAGACTAGACATTTTTTGTTTTGTTTTGTATTGTTTTGTCTCCAGGCAGCATCTCTTGAAATCTGTGTACAGGAACAATGACAGGTAAGTACTGGCAGTACTTAACCCATTTTATCCTCAACTTCAGAGTGCAATGAAAAGATTTGACAATTGCTGCATAAACTCTGCCGGAAGAACTGCAAAATGGAGCAAACCCCCTAAATGGGTGCTGAACAATTTAGTGAAATAGGTCACGAACTGGCTTCTTGTTTCAGTTCAAATTCAGTTTAAGTGTGTTTCTTGGAGATGACATTTCCTTAGCCTGCAATACAATTATAACAATTTGGGTGACAGAGATATATCTAATATCCCCACTACAAGGAAAAGAGCTGGAAGTATTCTGTTGAACATAGTTGGAATGATCTTTCTGATCACCACCTAGTGGACAAAATGGAATAATAAAAAAAAAAAACCTTTAGAAACTTTTCAAGAATGCATTCTTTGCTTTTCTCGAAAAAGAAACAACTGTTGGTAATGCATTAATAAGTAATGATTATGACTTATTCACCTATAGTTTTGGGTGATAGCTGAAGAATTCATTACTGCACAATGACTAATGCACTTAGAGATAGTTTCCAAAGAGATTGGACAAATTCCTGAAGAACAAAATTCTTATTTGCTGGTATCTTTTATTATTATTGTATTAATTTGTATGCCACCCAACTCTCAGGGACTCTGGGTGACTCACAACAATCAAGCAAAGTAATTACGTTAAAATCAGTAAAACATAACATATAAAAACAGAGATCTTTCTTGGACTCTCCCTTGCCAGAGGGTTGGGAGAAAAGCCAGGATTTCAGACTTAATGACTGTCCTAAAGAACAGCAGAGGGGAACTATCTGGATCTTGGAGATACCTTGTTCCAGAAGAGAGGTGCCGTTTCAGAGAAAGTATACTTAAAAGTTCTGAAAGAAGACATTGTTTAATCAAAGCAATCCTGAGCGTGCCAACCTTACAGGATCAAATGGGTCAGGCTCTGGTGGAAACATGGGCTAAAGGAAAAGGAGGTATAATGAGGTGTGCCAGAATAGTTCCAGTGGAGGAAACTTCATAGACTAGACTAATGAAGCCTTATTTACTGGTTCCCAAGGAATACAGCCAATTTGGTGAGATTCTTGTAATATAGGTGATCAACAATAAAGAAACTGCTTTCGCCTAGTCACGAATTTGTTCCGGTTCCTTGCACTTGTTTTACAGTCTCCTGCACGCCTGTCGTACAGGAGGCACAACATGATTGCTATTGTTTCCAATAGTGCCAGTATAAGACACCGCAGGGAATCATAGTACTTATATCTTGTTGATGGCATTCTTAAAGCCCCAGATTGCCAATACAGGAACAGCAACATGGGCTAGCAAGGAATACTCGGTGTGCTGATTGGTTGTTTGGTGGCCAGCAGAATGGCAGCACTGCTGGAGCTGCTGTGATGCTTAGGGGCAATAAAGGTGCCCATATTGGAGGTGGGCATGGTGAATTTAAGATACTGTTAAATGCTGCTAAGCTGCACAAGGCTGCTTGTATGTTCTGTACTGGTCATTGTGTGTTTGTATGCCCTTCAACATTCTGCAGGCTTGATCTGGTGCCCCCACCCAACATACATGATGAGTATGGGTGTTCATTTATAGAGCAAAGGCAACATTTATCTATGACTGATTCCCCACGATGGCCTTTCTTGAGCACCTACATCTTGCTTCCTTCCTGTCTGATTAGAAAGATGAAGGAAGAGCTTGCTTAATATCTCAAATCAAAATCAAATCAAATTTTATTCATCACATGCACAGACATACGTAGTACAAAATGCAGTGAAATGTGTATTTGCACAGTGAAATGCAGTGAAATCTGTAATCTGCACAGTGGGTGGCAGTGAGGGAACACAGCAGTGATTAGTACCAGATCAAAGAGAATAAAAGAAACTCCTTAATAACAACTTAATAATAAAATTAAAACACCATTCTAACCACTGTGTGGTGGCGCAGTGGTTATAATGCAAGTACTGCAGGCTACTTCTGCTGACTGACTGCTGCCAGTAGTTTGGCAGTTTGATTCTGACCGGCTCAAGGTTGACTCAGCCTTCCATCCTTCCAAGGCCAGTAAATTGAGGACCCAGATTGTTGGGGGGCAATATGCTGACTCTGTAAACTGCTTAGGGAGGGCTATAAAGCACTGTGAAGTGGTATATATGTCTAAATGCTATTGCTATTAATATCATTTTCATAACAAGACACAAGTTGTAAGTAGAGGCTGAGCCATTTTGTTGTGGCCCAACAGTGGCCAGCTGAGCTGTTGGTGGAATCTGACAGCAATGAACACTATGGGAGTGCCCTGGAGGCTGAAGAAGACTCTGGGGGGGGGGTGTTTGGAGTCAGAGCAGGGATTAGAGAGGTCTCTTGGCCACCAGGTGACATCTAAGTCAGGGTGCAGTGAGGAAGAACAGAGGGAGGCTGTCCCTGATGTGTGTATGCGTAGGGCTGCGAGGAGGAGAGAGCAGCTTTGGAAGCAGAGAAGAAAATAAGAAGTTAATGAGTGGCCCCTCCCAGAGAGCATATAGGTGGGGCAACAGGAGGGGAATTTGGCAGGAAGCAACAGTTTATGAACATAGCCTTGTGGAAGGCTTTCGGACAATCTGTGAGTTGCTATCACCTTGGTTTAATTAAGATAGCATTCTGGGCTCTCAGCCAGGGGGTTGCTTATCTCTGCATTAGTTGTGGCATAAAGCCACGTATGCCTTCGGGTATTTGAAGACCTGGAACAGAACACATTTGAACTGGGAAGTTATCCGTGCTTAATCAACAGTTTCTTGTTTTCAGAACTTACTCTCTAGTAAACATATTTAGGCCTACAGCCTAAATTTCACCTACAAAGGAATAAGTGCACTGAACACAACATAAATTAACTTACCCTATTGTAACTCCATTCTTAAATCAGGAATGCAAAGACTTCATGCTTTGACTAGGGCAACTTTAGAGCTGTCATTTGGTTTAACACATTATCAGAGTTATAAGTAGTTCCTTCTCCCAGAAATCAAGGTGCCCCAGATCCATTCTGGAAGTAGTTTGATTGATGCCAATGGTATGCTAGACACAGGGTGGTTTTGGCATGATTAGCAAACTGCAGTGTATTATTTTTTTAGGCTAAAATAGATTGAATTAGAAGAGTTACAATAATAGAGCCTCTCCCCTTAATGTGTACCCTTGATGCGCCTTCCCTGCAGGGATAGCAATGCAGTTCATTCTTTTAGTCAAAAAAGGCACAATTGTGTCCAAGCCTTGCCATTGTCTGCAAATGATAGCAAAACATGCTTACGGAGAATCTTTTCACAGGCCAGAAAAGTCTTAACACCCCCCCTTAGAAGCTGTTCACACTTCTTTAGGGAAAATCATCTTCATTTTGAAAAGGATTAGATGAAATGGCTTTTTAAAACAAAACTCCCTGAAACATCATTTAATTAGCTCATTCAGTGAAGTGGTCACTGAAGATTGGTAAAATATTTTGAGCAAAGAAAGGAAGAGGCAGCTTCTGTACAAGAAAATACACAGAGAGCTGTGCTGCCATAATCAGACACTGGGGTCATTGATAGTAGTGACCCCAAGTTCATCAGGTAACAATATTGGATGATAGAGACCAAAACTAATTGATTAGGGGGTAAGCAGAGGCAACCAAGTGTGTTTCTGGAGGAAGGATACAGTAATAGATTACAAGCCTCTTAAAACCTCTGGTAACTTTTGAGGAGACCTCATCCAGATAGGGAGAGTTTCACTTTGTAGAAATCCACAACTGTCCTGGCCATTGCTGTGAATTCTGCGAGTTGACGTCTAGACAGTTGAACCAACCGAGGAAGGATGACATAGTTCAAAGACAGACCTCAGTTTTAATTCTCATTCTTTGTATGAATGAATGAATGAATGAATGAAACTTGTGTATTTATTTTTTGTCTATCATCTGAAACCAGAACAATTGTAGGTGGATTACAGAATGTACAATAAATTTCAGGGCAGGTCAATATAAAAAACAAATAATGAATGATTTAAATCTTCAAAGGATAAAAAGAAAGCCTTCGTTGCTTGGGAAATGCACACTTTTCCATGAAATACTATGGTTGACTTCATGAAATACTACAGCGATGTGACAAACATCTAGTTTTGGGAGAGGACATCTGATGAACCGAGATCCTTCCAAGTGACCTGAAAAGATGGAATTCAGTGTCTGTTTCCTCAAAACAGTCTCTCCCATGTAATCCCATTTATGCACGTTGCCAAAATTGAACTTGTCCCAGTCTGGTCATCTATGGAAAACCTGCTGAGAATATCTCTCCTGCCACTCCCACAGGGAACAAAAGAAGTATATGTGGGTGGCCAAAGTATTAGCCTTTCTTTCTCCAAAGAGATATGCCCATAGCTAGTCTTGCTGTTTCTTGTTAAAATGACTAATACAGGATATTTGGGCATTTTGAGATTTTGTAGATTTTCTTTTTTATGTAGCAGATCTCACAAAAGGGATTTGTATGTTTGACTGCACATACATCTTCCATGCTAATTAAATGTATCTGGCAAAAAGAATGGATTTCCACACTGGAAAAGCCTAATTCCTTGAAATTAGATAGAAGAGATGTGTGATTGGAATCAAATTTGAGCGTAAACGAAACAAAAGTTTTTCCAGACAAATTTCTTCACTGACCTCTTAAATCGAATACTTTTTAAGGCATCGTCTTGAAAGCAAGATTTGTAAACTGAAGTATCTTTGGTTCAGGGAAGAAAACAGAGATTTAAATTAAGCGTTGAACAAAATTAGGCTGTGCTCTCAATTTACAGTTCAGAGAAGCATAGGAAGCTACGAAGATCACAATAATTCAATTTTATTGAAAGAATAGATGAAAGAAAAATGAGACCAGAATTTGAAGAACTAATTTGAATTGGTAGGGGAAGAAATCACTGCCTGTCTGAAGAAAGAATTAAGAACTTTGAATATTGCTTTTTGTTCCACTGGGGAATTTGACTCCAATTTTCCCAACTAAACCTTTTCTTCTACATCGAAGTACCAAATGTGTGGCCAATATTGAAGGATATTCATGCAGCATCTATTAAAACTCATTTTTACTATTTATTTCTGTGGGATTTCCCCCCCTTCCCACCATCAAAACAACTTATAGTAGGAATATGAGATACTTTTTTTCAGTGGAGGGTAGAATTTGGAAATAGATTGATATTTAGGTAGGCAGTGAAAACATCATATTTTATTTGGCTGTCAACATATTTTGCAACTTTATCTTTTTTAAGACTCTATTCCCATGGTGGCAAAGCTATGGAATGCATGCTGGAATGGCATGCAAAACCATCCCACAAAAAACATGCAGCACCGCTGGATCCTTGTACCATTCTTGAGCAGCGATGCACACCAGCCAGCTGGCTTTCGCATGTGCGGGAGCGGCAAAACCCAGAAGCGCAGCATTCCAGTGTGCACATGTGCTCCAAGAGCCAACCAGCTGTTTGTCACGTGTGCATGTGCACCAGGAACCTGAAACCCCAGCCAGCTGGCTCTAGAAGCATGCGTACACTGGGATGCTGTGCTTCTGGCTTTCTCTGCTCTGGCACATGTGAAAGCCAGCTGGCCAGCATGCATTGCTGCATGAGAATGGGATGAGGAGCCAATGGTGCTGCTCGTTTTTCATGGGATGCTTTTGCGTGCCCTTCCAGCACGAAGCCCGGCACACAGTGACGAAAAAAGTTCTCCACCACTGCTCTATTCCCTCTTATGTTGCCTTGGTTTGTAAAATATGTTGCAGCTGTTTGTTAGGGCCACAATGCCAGATAACAATGCTTTTGTAGAGCTAAGTGAATAAAGCAGCAGCTGTGTTTATACTCTGAGCTACCACCATCTCACTTCAGAATACATACAATGCAGTTTATAAAAACTCAACTAAAGGCTCTTCTCCTAGGGTTACTTCATGCGGAGACACAATTAGCTAGATATCAAGGTTCACTGGTTAGCATCTCCCAAGTGATGTTCCAAATGAACTTTGCATTTTTGATATTTACAGTTCAAAATAAAGCTTCCATTGCCAAAACTCTGCATTGTGACCAACAAAATGAAGTTTCTGCATACTCGTGTTCCATACGAAGAGATCACAGAATGCAGAAACTATACTCTCTGCTTATGTCATACTAAAAAAGAAACACTGTACAGTTGCTTGAGTGTTGATTAATCACACCGCACCCTAACAGAAAGGAAATTACAGATGTGGGAGGTTGCATCTTGTGCTTCCTTGCCAAATGTAAGCTCACAGTTGACATATGGAGTTGTGCGGGCCAATTAAGATTCCTCTCGTTTCACTGGTATGTGACTTCAGAAAATAGGCACAAGTTTATATATTAATTGAGGATGCAATTTCAAACTAACCTGTGCTCACTTTCACTTCTGCTAACCTCAAAAGAGAAAAATACCAATAATCAGACAATGCTCATGTGCCAATAGGAGAATTCAAAGGCCAAAATTCAATCAGTGTCCTTCTGCTTGAATTATTAACGATCCTGAAATAACAAAAATCCTTATACATACATACATGCACACGCACACACACACACATGCACACAAAATGTTTTTCAGCCCGCATATTTGTTTGGTGATTTTTCTTTCTAGAAATCTACTGTGTGAGAAAATTTAGAAAGCGAAGGAGAAAAAGGTTATCAGACAAAGAAGGATATTGGAAAAAGACACAGAATTCAAGCATTGTACTAAACTATGTTTGCTCTAATCATTGTTTCTTGAATCAGCCATGGTTGGCTGCTTTTTTATAACATGCTAAAATAAACCACACTTTATGGCTCAGCATAAGAGGTCGATAAGCCTTTACAAATGTCCATCCTCACTTTTGCCTCTGTCTGCGAACCCCATGCAGCACCCAACAGACTAACTGAGGAAACTAAGGCTTTGACAGGCACAATTTTTTTCCTTTGGGAAAATGAATGTAAGCTTCCATTCACCTATTTTTGTCCTGCAAGGTTGTGCATCTCCAGGTTGGCAAGAAAACTGAAGTTTTATCAGGTCCCTAGAGAGCTGCTTTTGTAGCTGGGGTATTACATTCATCTTGGTAGCTTGCAGATTGCACAGGCCTGCTGCAAATGAGTGTTTTCAGAGCCGTGGCTCAAACTGCCTGTGGCCAACACAGCTCTTTTACATTCCCATCAGCAACTAATGGGATCAAGAATTGCTCTGAGTGACATGTATGAAAATGCCCTCCGTAGGCTTGGAGAGGGAACATAAAAAAAGTAACTAAATGTGTTCTGCCATCTCATTGAAAATTGAAAGCTTGCAAGGCCTGGAGCAGGATAGTTGCTCCATTTTGCAGATCCAATTTATATATCCACTTATGACTGATTTCAAGAATTGTTCTGATTAGTAGATTGCAGGCCAGGTATGGGATGAAGTAGAATCGGTTTACTCAATAGTGTGTTACTCAATAGATAAAGGTGGTGAGTGCAGGCATACATTCACTGAGACCAGGCCAAGTGCCCTTAATTCCTGCTAGTCTGTTCTGTGCACATACTCAAGGAGTTTGCATACAGTAAACATACATTTTAGGAGTTGACACATTCCAATGACTCTCTGCCTACTCAGATTCCCTCCACCTATTTGTTCAGACTGAAAAAGCTGCTTGGATGGGCAGTGAAACGTCTCAAAGCAAGGTAAGTTCAGTTGTCATGATTCAGCTTCTAGATGACTCCATCTGGATGGCTGAGAATCTTCATCGACATGCATACACAGTAAAATTACAATGGCCTGGCTGCTGAAGAATGGAAGAAGTATCTCAATCAGGAAGGTTGGTGAAACCCAAGGAACTGTTGTGGCCCGCCAGCTGCTAGCAAAGCTGTCGGCAGACTCAGACAGTAAGGCGAGGAACTTGGGCTAGTCCTGGAGTCGGGGGAAGGCTCTGATGGGTGCTGTGCATCGGAGGCAGAGATGGGGCCAGGGCCCTCCGACATTTATCAGCTGCCTTCGGAGTCACAGATCAGTGGGGAAGAACAGCTGGAGTCTGATCCAGGTGCGCGTATGTGCAGAACTGTCAGGAGAAGGGAACAACTAAGGAGCGAGGGTTGATTCGGAAGTAAAGGCACAAGTGGATGCTGAATGGCTCCTCCGACGGAATAAAAAGGAGCAAAAGGGGAGTGGTATTTTTGGAGACAATTAGTTCGCTCATTATTGTGAAGATTTGCTTATCTGAGTTTGAGCCTCACAGAGACTCCTTGCCAGGTATTTCATCTTACAGTGTTGCGACTGGAAGCTCTCAGCCTGGCAACTATCCAAGGACTAATAAAGTTTGTTTTTGCAATAAAACCTTGAAAGGTTTATTGCCTGGACTTTTCTGGATGTGAATGTTAGGAATTCACATTAACCAAATAAAAAGGTTTTTTTTGGGGGGATAAGGAGTCTGTTTCGTGATTCTGTTAAGCCTGGGTCAGAACAGGAACAGCAGAAGCCAGTAGTATTGAAGGATGGATTTGCAGCCCATAGAGCAGGGATGTCAAATTCGCATCGTCACATGACGTATCGCAACCTTTTCCCCTTTGCTAAATTGAGCATGGGCATGGCCAGAATGTGACACATAGGGCCTGTGGGCTGCAAGTTTGACACCCCTGCCATAGAGGTTTGTGAATAATGCCTCTCCCTCCCCCACTGCAAACTACGGTACATAGAGAATGTCCTTAGGGTGTTAGTTGAAAGATCATTCTCTCTCTCTCCCCCCCTCTCTCACACAGACAATCATACAGAATATTCAGCAGGGTAAAAAACTTAATTAAAAAAAACTTATTTTAAATTTGCTTTTAAAATAACATAAAAAGAACAAAACAAATATATTTTATTTTCTTATTATTATATACATTACATACATTACCAAAGAGCCAAAAATGCCCACAGAGAAAGTGCTTTGATTAAAAACTTGGAAGAAGGAGATAGGCTGTCATGTAACAGGTGTCCCAAAAAGCTTCATGTACTGTATTAGGTAAAAATCCAAAATAATACTACTGGACTTGGTTATTCTTCATGCTGTAAGGAGGGTTGAGAGGAGAAAACTACTGAATAAAACTTAGGGTGTGTTCATCCACACAGAATATGCTTTATTTGATGGGATGAATATGGTGGCTATAACTTTTCCTCAATATGCCATAGATGGTAAATCCCTGATTGAGCAGATAATCAGATGATAAGAAGGCTCACACTTCTGATGTAGTTTCCTACATTTGCTTCTGTTTCCCTTCTAAAAAAAACCTGGAAGAAGTCCAGGTTTTTAAGGTATAGCATAGATAGATAGGTGCCAGATAAAATGCTGATGGTTGTTAAAATGCTCCAGCCTTTTTTTTCCAATCCGGAGAAACAAATATGAATAAAGGACTTCTTTATCTCTTGATGTGTTTAGAAGAGGAACACTCATCAGATTTGCTATACTGTAAAAATCCTGCAATAAACTTTGTCCACTTTTAAATTACAGAGAAGCTGTTCACATGTTTGTTTCCAAGAAGCAGGAACCTGGGTTTTTCTGTTTTGGCCTCACAGTTTAATCTACAGATATAATCTGTGAAATTCTTCTTTTCTTATTGACATATAAATTGAGCAATTCCTTTTATACCCTCCACTAAAAGAACTGGCACAATGCAGGTCATAGCTCATGGAATCAATTTTCCTCCACTCTCTCATAATAAATCTTTCCATATGACAGAAAGATGGTTATTTTCCTCAAAGTTGCTTAGGCCAGGCTGAACTAGATCAGGTCACCAGTCTGGTGGAAGAATGGAAGACAGCAGAGCAGTGCAGGAAAGAGTGACAGATGCTCAAGATCGTATCTTTCTCTACAATGGTCCTTGCCATTGTCACTGACTCTGGCTGCAGCTTGAAAGGGGAAAGGGCCAGATGTTGATGTAGCAGCAATTGTTTGGAATTATTGTTTCCCTACTGTAGGAGAATAGCACCCACCCGTCTCCTAGAAGAATAAAATATTCTAGGAAATACAAAGAAAGGCGGAATATTATACTTCCATGGATGAGAAAAGGAAAAACATGTTTTTAAAGACAAAGCAGCTCCCATCAGCTCCCTGCCCGCCCTTCAGCTCCAGGGTGATGGGATTAAGACATGGCCTTCAGCTCCAGGGTGACTGGATTAGCCCTCTACCAATCTAGCAGAACTCATCACATGGCCCCTTGGAAGATTACATCACCCAGCAAAGTTCAGCCTAGCCTACAAAGTTACCCCACATGGGAGTCTACAACCAATCAGAATACATGCCCTTGCCACAGGAATAGGAAACTCCAGTTCAAAGTCCAAAAGACGGTATAAGTCTATCCCTCTCTCTCAGCTATGTGCCCTTTTTGCCCAGGACCTCAAACCATATGAACTTCTTCACCAATAAACCATCTTTCCAAATAGCCTCCATGTTTCTAGTGTCTTTCTCCCCACTTGGAACTGAACCCAGATGAACATTTATTCAACACTACTTAAAGGAAACTGATGACACCCACAGGCTTGGCAGCCCATCCTGGGGGGCGATGTATGGTCTGCTTCCCTGTCAAATTTTGCATCAGGTGTCCAGCTTAATAATTTATGCACCAATAACCACACTGCTCTTTGCTTCTGGAGGAAATTTCCTTCCCTCTTTCTGGTTTGACAGAGGGCTCATCCTCTTGTTTTGAAATATGAAAAGGAATGTTGTCAACCATGGAAGTAGTTTTTGCTTCTTTGGTGTTTCCTTTAAAGAGGGGATTCTTATTGTTTGAAATGCCTCCTTCGTGCTCATGTCTAGGTCATCAATGCTTCCTGAATATCTCTAATTTTTAAATGTCTATGGAGATTCTCAGTCATCCAGGTCATGGTTGTCCCTTTGCAAATGACCAGCCGTCTGCAAGGAGTATAAATCCTTCTATTTCCCACCATCCAGTCAGAGCTGAAGAAGATTCTTGGATGAGAAGCGAAACGTCTTCAAAGAAAAACCAGAAAGTCCAGTTGCCTCTTGAAAAAAGCATCTTTGGGATGATCTCTATTTTTTACTTCCCTGTTTACATTAAATACAATATTACTAGTCACAATAGCCTTAACTTCTAAACAGTCTTTCTTGTTTTCATGCCACAGTTATCTCTCATGATATACATTCTTCTGGAGCTGCAACTGTTGTTAGATGTTCTTTCATTTACAAACTATGCCTTGATAAACTCAAGGGAAAACTCTAAGCAAACTCTCTCCTTTGCTTAGTTTATGGAGATTACTTAGTTTACAAAACCATAATTTGCAAATCAAAAGACATCTAAAGTAGGTTTACAATTTCCCCCATTTTAAGTGGGATGCTGGGTCAAGGTGTTAGAACAACTTGGTTGGCAATCATATTCTCAAAGGCTAAATGTCCTACATTATGAGGACATTCTTTTTCTGGACATAGGGATGCCCAGATTCCTATGTACCATTACCTGTACATCTTATCATTTGTAAAACAATTGTCAGTGATCAAATGAATTGAGTATTCAACTTGTATTCAACTGTAACCCTGTACTAACTTTGTTGATGACTCTCTTCATTTTAATAGCTGCACAACTCATTGTAACTTGGTAATCTTAAACACATTTCTGGATCTTTTCCAGGTGTTGCTGTGTTCTTAGCTTTTTCCACCACACCTTTCTTGAAGCTCTTTACATTTCTCATTGTAGTTTCTTGCTAATGTCTCATAAAACTCTGGGTATAAATCAGCAGGGTAGGTCACTACAGCGTGGTAAAGTTTGCTAACATTTGTTTGCTTTGCATACAACTTTGCAAAAAAAACCCCACCACTTTATAAAGAGTTGGCCGGTCTCCAGTATTCATCTAAAGTTGAATTTCTCCAACTATAAACCATTCAAGTAGTTTGCAAAACTTCAGAACAATGGATAATATCTGAACTTGTCTCTAGATTGAGCCAGAGCTAAATTATCAGAGATGGAAGTTCTAAAGAAGAGATTGGGTAACCATTTGTCTGAAATGGTATAGGGCAGTGATGATGAACTTTTTACTTATCGAGTGTTGAAAAGTATGTGCTTTGCACGTAACATCCACACTTGTGTGCGGCTCCTCCATGTGCACTGTATGTGCAACTGCACCATCTGTGCATGCATGCAGCTTTTGCATGTGCAATGCATGTGTGCTGCACACAGGCACTCATGCACACATGAGCAATCACAGGTGCATGCGCAGATCTCCAAAGACCAGCTGGATTTCCTGCTGCAACCGCGCACGTGCACAGCGGAGGCCCGAAGACCAGCTGGGTCTCTGCAATTGCACATGCATGTATGTGCAATCGCATGTGCATGCTGAGCTGGAGGTAAGTTGGTCGACAGCTTGTGGGCCCAGCAAGATGGTTCTGCATGCCATCTGTGGCACCCGTGCCATAGGTTCGCCATCACGGGTCTAAGGCTTCCTGCCTGAGCAAGGGAGGTCTAGAAAACCTCCAATGTTCCTTCCAACTCTGTCATTCTGCATCCTGTATTCTATATAAAGCTATTCTTATTGAAATCCCACAGTATTCATAATAAAGTTACAACATGGACATTTGCGTTAACAACCATAAATAATAAATAAATGCAATAAAGGGAACTTACTGCATAGACATGATAGTTCTGTTGGTGCTATTATGGAATATTGAACTCCTAACATGACCAGAATGCCAGCGGCCTTCATTGGCCTGACCTTACCAGAAAAAGAGAAAAATTCCCAGAATTTCTGTGGAAAATAATAATTTATTTTGAATAAAATAGAAGTTATGGAATACTAGACCTGAAAGCAAACTTGAACAGAGAAGTCTAATTTGTATCTTTGCTCAAGCCTATCCTGAAACTTTGCAACCTGCTCTCTCCCATCACTGCTCTGAGTTTTTAGAAGATGGAGAATTCAAAAGCACATAATATTATTGTATATTTACTTTTGGAATATTGTCATGTAAGCACATTCAGAACTTAAAGGAAAAAATAGTGCTGGGGAAAAGAGGGAAAACAAGAAGACCCTAATTTCAAGATGAGTAAAGAAGAGAAAAAGTAAAATTTGAGAATAAAGAATCTTTTCAGTATGCAAGTCTTTTTCCCAACCTGGAGAACCTCCAGATGTGTAGATTCCAACTTCAGAATTCCTCAACCATTGAAGTCATTGTTGAAAATTCTGGGAGTTGAAACCCATACAATTGGAAGGTACCAATGTTGGGGAAACCTGGTATACAAACTTTTCTGTCAATATGTAAGTCAGAAACTGGTATGCATATTTATACTAGTATATTTTGATATACTGGTATACTTTGATAGTAGAAAACAAATCAACTAAAGGTTCCCTCCCATGCAAACAAGAACTAATACTTGAAAGACGGACTCATCCCATTCACAATAACTCATTGACTTTGGAGTCCTTGATGCTCTCTAAACCTGGTTGTTTTCTTGCAGATGTTTCATTACTCAGCTGGGAACATCATCAGTGCACATCTGGAAGGTGCCATGAAAATGAAACTTCAGTAAGAAAAACAGCCAAGCTCAGAGAACAGAAGGACTCCACAATTCAGCCCTGAACTATAAATATTCTCTTTGATTGACTTTGATTCCATAGATACATCAGTAACTTCCTATGTGTGTGCCTTTCACATTTGATTTCCTCTGAATTTGTAGCAAAAATGCCTCCCCAGTGCACCTAAAATAGACTGAAATATATTGACTAACAGAATAACAGAGTTGGAAGGGATCTTAAATTAAATTAAATTAAATTCGATCACCAAGAAATAAATCTTATGCCAACTTTTCACAGATGTCCATAGTGTGCTGTCTGGGTTCAGGATTCATTCAATACTACTCTTAATTTACCTGTCATTTTCATAGCTTTATGGATTTGACGTGCAGGCTGGTATTAGGTGATTAGAGTGGGGAGGCAGGGAATGTTATGGGTCCCATCCCCGAGGGAGATATATCTCGTGGGACCCAGAAGAAGTGCCTTTTTTGTGGTAGCTCCCTCTCTCTGGAACATCATTCCCCCAGAAATTAGGATGGCCCCTACTCTAATGCTCTTCCAGAAGGCATTGAAGACCTGGTTCTGCCAGTGGGCCTGAGGAACCCAGAATGGGATGGAGCCCATGAAATGGCTTGTGTGATCTGCTGTTGCCGGGGGTGGGGGTGGCTGGGTGGGCAGGGGTGATTTTATTGTAGTATAGTGATTTTATTACATTAATGTATTTGTTTCTACCATTAGTTTGATTGTTCTAATGTGGTTTTATATTTGTAAGCTGCCTTGAGTCGCCATGGGCAAATAGGCGGCCCCAGGGAGAGGGGGCGGTATATAAATTTAATAAATAAATAAATAAATAAA
>JAEANM010002639.1:0-24056 GCA_017656035.1 Myanophis thanlyinensis | reverse complement strand
TGGGGTGGCTGGGGTCCTTCATTATTTTCCTGGCTGTAGTTTGGCATCGTCTGTTGTAGATGGAGTGCAGTTCAGTGGGGCTTGCCTGTCCTGCATGGTGCTGTTTCTGAACCATGTAGTGATGCTGCCCATCATGATGCTTTCTACCGTGCAGGAGTAGAAGTTCCTGAGCGCTTTGGAGGGCAGTCTGAAGTCTCTCAGTCATATAAGATGGTATAGATATTGCTGGGCCTTTCTCACCATGATGTCGATGTGTTGGTACCATATGTTATATATGTGTACACTTTTGAGAGCAGGCAACAGAAAGTATGCCCACAGTAAAAAAATGACAATAAAGGTTATCTATTATCTATCAGCATCATGTTGTTTATTCCAAAATGAGTAGTATTTTTTGTATGTATATATATATATATGAAGAATGACAAGAAGAATGACCAGGAGGGCTAGTTCTATTTTACTATAAAGTTACATTGACAGAATCTTGCAAATCTGCAAGTACATCTTTCCCTCCTCGCTTTTACTCTCCTGAAAACTGCAGAGGGTCCATTGAGATGCTTTTGCATCCTCTTTCAGATTCAAATTTTATCAGACTGTTATTTGGGCTGCAGCTCTTACCCGTATCTCATTCCCAGATATACTCACAAGATTATCGCATCCTGAAGATTTGTAAATTCTCATTTCTATGCCTTCATGAGAGCTCATATGAAAATGTTGACAATAGGCAGGATTTAATAATTCTGCACGATTGTGCTGCTGCTGCTTCTTTTTAAAATAGTGCATAGCCCTTGACTGATCCCACTGAAGCCAAAAGTATTTTTTAAAAATGGAAAAAAATGCAAGTAGTCCTCAACTTACAACCATTCATTTACTGACCATTCAAAGATACAATGGTACTGAAAAAAATGACTTATGATTATTTTTCATATAACTGTTGCAGCATCCCCATGGTCATGGGATTAAAATTGGGACACTTGGTAACTGACATGTATTTAAGACGGTTGCAATGTTCCAGGGACATGTGAGCACCTTTCTGGCAAGCAAAGTCAATGGGGAAGCCAGATTCACTTAACAACAGTGTTACTAATTGAACAACTACAGTGATTCACTTAACTGTGGCAAGGAAGGTCATAAAATGGGGTAACTCACTTTTTTAAAATTTAAATTTGTATACCGCCCCTCTCCCAAGAAGGGACTCGGGGCGGTGTACAACCATTTAAAACAAAAACAATAAATTAAACAATTAAAAGCAGATTAAAAGAGTTAAATAGGTGGTTGATTTAAAATTAAAATTATAATTTAAAAACCAATTTAAAACCCCAAATAATTAACAATTAACAACTATCTTGCTCAGCAGCAGAAATGTTGGACTCCACTGTGGTCGTAAAATGAGGATGACCTGTACTTGGCCTAAATTTAGGGATTTGTCAAGGGCTAAGCAAAGAGAAAACTGTTTCGGTGCAAGAAAGTCTAGTAAGTAAAAAAGTGGGTTTTGATTCCCTCATTATATGTTCTCATTTATTTAATAAATGCATTCTTCCAGTTTGCTAACATCAGTTTAATATAACTCACAATTATTTAATATATCTAGCTAAGCCCTCAGGAAGACTATGAAGGAAGGAAGCATCAATTTCCTGTCAACTCTAGTCAGGAAGTGCATCCGCTATGAATCTTAACTAACTGCACATGTGCAGGCCTTTGTCCTTATGCATTGTCAGAGAAAATTATTCATTTCAGCAAAAGTTCCCTTAACAGCTTAATGATCTCTTGGTGCTTTCATCCATATCCACTTTACAAACTGGAAGATATATGTTTCCTCTTCCAAACACTTTACAAGTAGCCATTTCTCCACACACTTTAACACAGCCTCTGAAATTGCAGAGTATAGGTTTCATCATACCAACCATCATTTTTGTTTGGGGTTAATAATAGCAATAGCAATAGCACTTACATTTATATACCACTTTATAGTGCTTTACAGCCCTCTCTAAGCAAGTCAGCATATTGCCACCAACAATTTGGATTTAACCCATCTCGGAAGACTAGAAGGCTGTGTCAACCTTGAGCCTGGTGAGATTTGAACTTCCAAATTGCAGGCAGCCAGCAGTCAGCAGAAGTAGCCTACAGTACTGCACTCTAACCACTGCACCACCGAGGCTAATAAGAATGGTAATTCCACATTTTTCATAAGAGTTTTATTGTATCGTGTCTAGTCTGAGTTTACAAAACATCAGAACTTCCAGCAAGTCACTGCTTTCATTTACGGCTGTTGGGCTGCTATAGTCTGAGCTAATTAGTAGCCTCCTCCTCCTCATTATCATCATCATCCTAGTTGATCCAAAAACTATCCATAAAAATCCATGGAATGTGGGAATGACAGTAGGAGACAGGATAAAAGAGAAGCAGCCAAGGGAATGATCAGATAAAAGACAGCTGAGGCCAGAGCAGGATTGTGGGCAGTGCTAAGAAGACACCTTCCCTAATTTTGAAGCTGTAATGGGGACAGGGGAGAGAAATACTTTCAGGCTTGCAAGATTCTGTTAATGTAACTTTTCAATAAAACAGAATTAGCTCATTTGATCATGTTTCCTGTCTGATTTACATCATAGGGCTGACATATTCATTGGCCACCATATTTCTCCCACTTCTTCTGCCAGCACACCTCTGGTTCTACCCTCCAAGCAGGCACCTTTTCGGTTTTTGACCAGTCTTTATAAAGCATACTCTATTTTCTTTTCAATGCTGTGTCAATGGCACAGTGGTACAAATGTTCCTTTGGTTACAATAATAAGTTATAATATATTCCAATGTAGGCATTCTGGAAGAAATCTGCAGATTCAGGAGTAAACCCGAGCAATGGTCACAGCCTAGCTAGCATACCTAAAGTCAGGGTTCCCCCCCCCCCCCCCGTAACTAATGTCTCACATACTTGTCCACTACATAACACTGATCTTTGGATTACTATAGAGAGCAATATTTCTGCCTCTTGGAGGGGAAACATTTAGGAAAGAGCTGGGAGCTAGAGCAGGAGCAAAACCTAATTTGTGATCCAGTGTGAAAGATCTGCAGTTGTGTGGTTTGGGGAATGTGTATTGCTTTGGCAGAACTGTGTGTGGGAAGCTTGTAAAATGCTGTTCTATTTCTGAAAGTAGCTCCTTTATTTTATCCTTTTTTACCTTTGGGAGAGATGAATAATGGTGTCATGAAGAAACAAAGGCAGAGCTTTACCCATTTCCAGACTTCTCGCTCATGCTAATTAAACACTCTGCTGCTTTGCTGAAGGGAACGCCCCCACTTTGAATTTTCAGAAACAAGTCAAAACGAATCCCCCAAACCGCAGCCCCACAGGCACCCACAGGCATTCCTTTCCTATTGGCCCCGCCATTTCATGTGCCATCTGTGCTACGTTTGGGAGATGAGTTTGGCAGCAGAAATCTGGTCACCTTCTTTCTGGCCACTCAGGCCTGCTAAACGTGGTTTAAATGACCTCTCAGCATTGCTGCCAAGTAGAAGGCATTGAAGACTTTTCTGCATGGCTGCCTTCTGTACAGAATATTCCCTCTGTGCCTTTTTCCACATTGCAGCTTTAAGCTATTTGGCTGCCAGATATAAAGCAGCTGGAAATGAGGCTGGAGTAAGAAATCTCTTTTTGCATTTCAACCCCTTCCTCTGCTTTGGCTATAATGATGGCCATGGCTTTGGTTTGGACAGTGTTTAACATAATAGTCAATTAGTGGACACTCTTGCTTCTTCACCCTTCTCACCCTGTCAGAAAATCAGTTGCAATTGCTAGCCTTGCTACAGATAAATCCTATAGGACATGTGTGTTTGCAATGGGATAATGAAGAGCACACTTGAACAATCTCTCCAAAAATAGAAAATGTGGTCTGCTATTTTTTATGGTTATCATGTCTGCCTCAAATGCAAAAATTCCCCAGCAGGAGCAACTTTTTACTAAATATATTGGGGGGGGAGGGTTTCTTTCTGAGCTACCCCCCTTTACTGCCTTTTTAATGAACCAACTCATCAGTGGACTTTTTTCATCATCCCTGCTGCTATTTGTGGTAGAATTTCATTCCAGCTTCTAAATAACCCAAATGATGCTAAACAATGCAAAATCATTTAAACCACTAAATGACTGCATTTCTCTGGGGCTCCATAAAACAAAACAAAAAAAAAAACCTCTAGCATTTCAACAGTCCATTGATGGAGTGATTTAAAACAGCAACAGTACAACAGAAAAGTAAGTAGTTCAGAAAGCAAAGATAATGGCGTTGTTTTTTGGTTTTTATTTTCTAGTCTTGCATCACACACCCTTTATACACTACAGGGCAACTACTGCGATGGCAGCTGCATCAGCAGAGTTAGGGAGAGGGGCATCAGCAGGCAGAGTCAACCCCCTCCCCCCAAAAGGTGGTTTCTACCAAATGGTCAAAGCCTAACACATTTTTATATATATTACAAAACTAATCTAGAGAGGCCTGGGATATTTCCACAACACTGAATGTAGCCATCAAAATTTAATTTAGAGTAAGTTGTCTGGCTCCTGCTGGTTGAAACCCCCATGGCTTTTAAAAGCATTGATCATGGCACATGACTCATAGACCAAAGGTAGCCTTTGTTAATACTAAGCTGCACTTAGTATTAACAAGTATAACTTAGTATACTGCCATATACAGAAGAGGGATAGTTGATCACAAATGATTGTTCATTTCTCCTTAGAACATGGTTGTCTTCAGCTTTGAGAGGGGCCTGAGCCAAGCACCCTCTGATGGATCCCTGTTCCTGACTGCAGTACAGACAGCATCAGACTAGGAAAAAAATGAGGTTGTCCAAACAACATTTGGAATAGGAGGAATAAGTTGTTTTGTGTTTTTGCATTTTCAAAATTATATGCTTTCCCTCCACACTTATCACATGTTCCTGATGTTCATTTATATTTATAGATTTTCAGGAACTGCTTTAATCTGATGGCTAATTTTCATAGAAGAGCTGTTATGATATCTGGTAAACTGCACCACAAAAGATCTATTTCGCCACAACAATACATATTTTTTTTCTTTTTGTCCAGATTCTCAGCTGGATTCAGCAAAATAGATATGAGAAAAGAGCAAACATCTTGCAACTGATTTTTCAAAGCCTGAGTCCAGTTGCCTAAAGCTGCAACAAGTAGGACTGCAACATTATATAAATGACAGTTTTATGTAATAATTCATTGGCAATTGAGCAAATCAGCCTAGCTTGTTTCACTGATTATTCAGTTGAAATTTTCAGAACTTGTGGGAAATTACAAGGAGGAAAATATTTGAGGGGGCCTTGGGCTATTCTTTCCTTTTGCAATAAGGAAAGTTACAAAACTGCATCTGAGCGACAGCTGCACCCATACACATACAGATTGTGCTATTTACTCACACACTTACTGCTCCTACTCATTGCTTTATAAAGTATTTTGGTACCTTGGGTACAAAATGCATTATATAAAGCTCAATTCAGTTTCATATTCTCTACACTAAACAGCAGCCAGTTATGAAACCTAATGCAGCCATTCTAGTTTATATTTGCAGCCAATATAGTTTCCATAGTGGAAGGGTTTTGTCCTCTCACTTCTGAACAATCCCAAACTTTTCCTTTTGGAGACTTTTTCCTTCTGACATTCAGCCTCCTTGATATTAATAGAAACCATCAAGCTAAGCTGCTAAAAGAAAGGTTAATAGGCTAATTCCCAAGGGGTCAACTGGAACCATTGCTTGAACTTCTGGTTATCAAATTTACAGAGGAGGAAATCATGAATTAGGACAATAAAAAGCCAGCTCACTGTTTTGCTATAATTTTTATATAGCTCTATTCAGGATATTTGAAATGCTGCAAATAGGAGACGAGACAATCTCTATCAGTCTAAAAGTAATAGATAAAGTGGGTGGTGATGAGACCGATATATTGAGGGATCATTCTTGTTTTAATTTGTGTCACCTCTGACTATCACACAGAAACAGTTCAAGACCTGTTTTCCAGTGATTCAAAGCACAAAACATAAAAAATGGATTCCAGTTAAGAAAAATAACTGTGAATTCAACTGAATGTTGAATTTTCCTGAGAAGTGAGAACAGCTTAAAAACACAGAACCAATTTCTCTGGAGAATGTGGATTTCCCCTCAATGGATGTGGTCAAAGAGAAACTAGACACCCATCTGTCTGGGATGATTTAATTTAGATGCCTGCACTGAGTAGGCACTTGGACATGGTAACCTCAATTGTTCTTTACAATTCCATGATTCTATAATCTTATTAAAAATGCCACAAATTGCTACATGATCTATGGTTACAGCTAGACATTGTCATTCATGTTGGTGAGCTTGTTTGTATCATCAGTAGATGCGAGTAGAGAAAGGCTTATTATGCGCAGGAATATTTTAATTGCTGTTAGCATCGCAGTAGTGGGAACAGAAAGAAAAGAACCGGTCTTGCAAAGTGTTAGAGAGGACAGAATTATTTTGTGAAAGAAAGGACTAATCATTCAATGTTTTGCTAATTGTTTGAATTTGTGAAGACATTAATGCAAATCTTGGGCTTAATTATGTAGTTTAATGTAAAAGCAATTACAAGTTTTATGCCAAAAGAAAGGTTTTGAGCTCCTTGACTCAAATTGAGATCCACTGGTTAAAAATTTTCTAACAGAAGAGGAAATGTTGCTTTTAAAAAAAACTTGAGCATGTGTCAGCTTTCTTCTACAGTAGCTTATATAAAGAGCAAGTGGAAAATCACATTCAATAGATAAAAGCTTCTCTTTTTAGAAAGTGAAAATGAAGGCTGACTAAATCTCACTGGGTCGCATCTCACAATCTGCTTGATGCACTCAATCAACAACAACAAAAGCTTACAATTTACTAAAACCCGGCTTCCAGTCAATACTCTTGATGAAGAGATTTATATAGAGCTAAGCTTGCAGGCTTTGGCACTGAAACACTAACTTAGGGACTCCTGTTAAGAGAGAGGTGGTTGTGATGACCCAGATCGTGGCACAAAAGCAACACAGCCAGAGAACTTCCCTTTATTGCTCCAGCTGTGCCTCCAAAACATCCCCACATTCACTACCAGTCCTGGAATAAAGCTCTCACACACACCTTCAGAAGCCTCTGGCTGTGAGTAGTCTGGTTAGAAGGTGAGCTATCCAGCAACCAGGGCCAGCAGTCCAATAAGTAAGATTAACCAAACAATAACCAGAGCCCGAAGTTCAGCGAAGCAGGCAAACCAGGCAACAAAACAGAGTACAGCAATCTCAAGGCATTGGCAAGTGTATACAAGGCTCCACAGATTCATTGCTTGTTCCCGACAAATGTCCCTCCCACCAGCATGTCCTTACATCTCATTCCCCAGGTGTGCCTTGTGAAAGAGAGCAGGGCACTCTCCTCCCTCGTAGCCAACTCAATCTGCATTGGTCACGCCTCCTCTCTCCTCTCCTTGTTCTAAAATCAGGAGTGGGTAGTTCTTGCTCTTCTCCTGAGATTCAGATTCAGATTCTATTTATCACATACATAATGATACATGGTACAATATGTAGTGAAATGCTTTGTGTAACCACTTGTGGTTATGAAAATTAAATTAAAATTTACAATTGAGATTTAAGAGATTTACACTTTAGGAAATTAGAATAAGATTAAATTAAATTTACAATTTGATTTACAATTTGAAGTCCTGGGAGAGCGAGGGGGGTGGGATGTCTGATGTCCCCACAGCCACTCACAGCAGTCGTCACTGTTCCTTGAGGTTTTCTCTGTGGATCCACTCCTGGTGCTGCTGCCTCTGGTGGCCTGGTTAGCCAATAATGCTCCTGGCGCTGCTGCCGGTGGGCCTGGTTTCCTGAGGCTTCTCCTGGCACTGCTGCTCCAGCAGTCCTGGCTGTCTAAGGCTGCTCCTGGTGCTGCTGCTCTGGTGGACCTCAATGGTTGCTTGTAGCCTTCATCTTGGCTCCTCAGTTCTGTCTCCCTTGCTCCTCCCTGTGTGCAGGCCTTACTAATTCAGAAAAGCCTTGCCCAGACTGACTCTGCTCTTCCCAAGTTTCCTCCAAGACCAATGGAGCCACTCTCTCTGTCAGCTCTTGTTCCAGATCCTCTTCCCCTGCAGATTCAAGCTCCAATGATGGCATGACAGTGGTCTTCTTGTTTTCTAGGGCATGAACAATCAAAATAAGGGCTGGGCCTGACTCTGCAAGTAGCAAAATGGGACTTCAGCTTTTCCATGAGAATATGTCAGGCACAAAGAACCTGAAGGGACATTAGGGAGCTGATCAGAGTGATGTGTTTATTACTACTTGCCTATTGACAGGGATTCTTGCCAGACTGATACAACTCACTACAGAAAATATTAGATAAATACTGAGAAAAAACTTTAGGGAGGATCACCTTTCAGCCATTTCTTCTCATCACAAATTCAAGACTAGACAGCCTTTCCATTCTTCCTCTCAACTCAGTTCCAGATTCCACCACAGAATACTATTCCTGTCAGATCTTAAGGGACGTGCTGGAACCAAACTTAAAAAAATAAAATGTGACTGTAGCTCCCAGATCAGGAGAAATTGCCCCCCAGTCAGTGGATTTATATGGCTGTTCCATTTTTTTTTTAAGATTCTCTATTCCTCTTAGCAGTGCGCATTGGGTTGGGGTTTTGTATTTTTTTTGGCCAATCCCAAAAGCAGTAACTGAATCAAGAATCAAATCAATGAATTACATAATTTTGTTTGGACTGCCTAAATGTTAGAGTGTGTGTTCGCATGTGTGATGGGTGCACAATTTGAGAAAGAATGGAACAACTGGGATTAAAGGTTAGGAAGTAATGTATAGTTTCCAGGGAACATGTGGATGTGCCCCCACAGTGATGAGAAAAGAACATTTATATAGTATCTGGTTAATAGTTGGCATATTGTGATGCTCAGTGGTCAATTATTTTTTACCACCAGTTCTGTAGGCGTGGCCACAGGATTAAATATCACCAAGCACAGAATTACCATTACCATTACAACTTCACCAAAGTTACAATGTAATAAGGGGAGAGTCAGTTTCTGTGAGCAAGGCAATAAAGATTAGGCTAGATAGAAACAACTGCCTTATTTACAGGATTAACCCTGTAAAATTAATCTTTACAGGATTAACCCTGCAAAGTGGTAAAAAATCAAAAGAAGATTTCTTTTAATAACTGGTTCTCCAACTGCTTACAATTGTCACCAACTGTTTTATAGAACCGGTGCAAACCAGCTGAATTTCACCTCTGGTGATGCTGAAAAAACTGCAAATAATTATAAGAAATTTGTGTTGTAGAGAAAGCTAGGAAGCAGAATTGTCTTAGTTTTCTTGTTATGGGGGGGGGAGAGATGAGATTTTTAGATTAAAAAAAAGAACACTATAAGCTTGCTAAACCTGCTTCATAATACAGACTGATAATGTTCCTTCAGTAATTATCACTTTGTCACACCTACTCATTTTCCCCCTGTAGAGAGCTAGAAAGAGTAGTAAATGCAAATTTAAGAAGAGAGGCAGAACAAAGGAAGAATGTATTCAAATTTCCATGTTCTTTTTTCTTCATTGATACAAAATAAGCTTCAACAGAAGAAAGACGAGAGATTTTAGCATCCATCCAGCAATTATCAACAATTTTAATGCAGTGTTGCCTGTTCAGACTTGGTAGCCCACTTTTGCAGTGATTGCAAGAAAGAAGTCGCACAATCACCATTAACAGTAGCAAACACAAGAGCTCACTTATTAGCTTGACTCCTATTGTTAGGACAGATAAAATGCCTGCAGATAAAAGAATGTTCTGTACCTGGTAACGTTTTCAGACATAAACAAGTGTTAATTGCAGTTATGAAGAGAAAATAATGATGTTTCAGCATGAACTTTGCTGTTTTATTAAATAGCAGACAGTAGGTGTCCTATAATAGTATAGTACTAGGGATTATATATTTTAGAACTAAATACATTTCGGTCTGCAAAATGTCCAGTAGATTGGTGCCAATAGAAGAGAAGATTTGTGGGTCAGAGTTGAACTGTGGGGTCTTTGGTGCTCTCTGAGTTTGGTTGTTTTCTTGTAAATGTTTCATTACTCAACTAGGTGGTAATAGCATCAGTGATGTTAACTAGTCTAGTAATGAAACATCTGCAAGAAAACAACCAAGCTCAGGGAACACTAAGGAGTCCACAATCTAGATTAGCGAAATAAATAAGGTTCATATAATGATGACTTGGTGGATTTCTGAATTGAACTGCAAGGCTCTGTGGTTCTTTAAATCAAAATGAAGTTCTTTTCAAAATGCCCCAAATCAAATTTGGAATCTGGATCTTCTCAAGAACCTTTTAAATACGTTTATATTCCTGGTGGCAGATTGTAATTTCTATTCTTTTCTGACAGCTTCATTTTCTAAGATTTACTTATTATCTTAATAAATTTTGATCTTACTTCATGGTCCTTTCCCTTCCCTCATTTTCCCTTTTCCCTTTTAGTCCACTCATTTGTGTCCTGCTCCTCCTCCTAAAATTATCTTATTTAAAGCCATTGTTGAACTTGCATTAGGATATAACACATATTACAATACTTTCCTTAGGTAGAGCTATCTTTCCACCTACCCCCTTGTAATTTCAGCCCTCATTTTTAGTTTAGATATTATCCTGAATCAAGTTCTGTATTCCCCCTTCAGATTTTTTTACATGTGTCTGTGTGTACATATTAATGATTTATCATTTTTTATTATCCATGTCTTACCCTTAATGGAATACACTTTAACAGGTTATTATTTAAATTATTTATTTAGCACTAAACTAATTTATGATATTGACAAAACCCCATAATGCTTCTAGATAAAAAAAAATAGAGTGATAGAACAGGCCTTTAAATCTGATCCCCCTCCTTAATGCTGGAATCCAAATTAAATCATCCCTGAAAACATCCAAATAAGATCAGCCTTCACCATCACTTTTGTGGTATGGGGTAAGAAGGATGAAAACAAAATTGTTGATTGCTTTATCCATGTCCAATTGAGTATCTTTCCCCCCCCCCCCCCCAAAAAAAAGATGGCTTGCTTGGAAATATATTCCACTTTTCATCTTAAGTCGGCAGCTCCTGCTAATGTGAGCCAGCCCCTTCCCTCTGTCAACAAGTCTTTCAGTGAAGAAAGAAACCACGGACCTGATAATAAAATAAAAGATCCAATGGTAGACATGCAATGGAGAGCATCTGGTTAGATGGATGAAAGTTCAGAGGAGTTCTCTGGTCTGCTGGGTTTACTGCTGCATGGGGAAGCAGTTCATAACCTGAGTAGTTCCTCCATAGCAGGCAGAATCTAGAGCGGGCTCAAAAGTATTTCTATACTGCCTTCATTGTTTATCAGACCATAGCTCACCAAGTATCTACTGCCTACCAAGTTTAGGATTTTTCATGTCATTTTTTTTCTCATCAGGGGCCTCGGTGGCACAGTGGTTAGAGTGCAGTACTGCAGTAGTGCAGTACTTATGCTGACTGCCAGTTCAAGTCCCACCAGGCTCAAGGTTGACTCAGCCTTCCATCCTTCTGAAGTGGGTAAAATGAGACCCAGACTGTTGGGAGCAATATGGTGACTCTGTAAACCGCTTAGAGAGGGCTGGAAAGCACTATAAAATGGTATATAAGTCTAAGTGCTATTGCTATCAGGCCAGTTCATTATTTGTCACTACGTTAATTAGAGAGCCAGTTTGATTTAGTGATTAAGGCACCAGGCTAGAAAGCAAGAGACTGTGAATTCTGACATAAAAGCCAGCTGGGTGACTTTGGGGCAGTCATTCTCTCTCATCCCTACCCATCTTACAGGGCTGTTGTTATGCAACAACAAATAAAATAGGAGGAGAAAGGTGTATTGGATATATTCGCTAAGTTATTTTTAAAAATAATAAAGGTGGGAAGTAAATTATTTAAATTAAACTTATCTTGATATAAGTGATCTTCTCTTTGCCCAGACATGATCCGGTATTCTTTGCCTCCTGAATTCTTTACTAATAAATTCTAATTTCTCAGTCCTCTAGATACATTTTTCCCAGTTCAACTGTCTCACGAATAATTTGCAGATGCATTTTAGTTTTTAGTCACTCAACCAGGTGTTTGATAGTAAGGGAAGCACTGGTCCCTCTCCTCACCCTCCCAAATCAATCACCTGATATCAATTATTTCCTAGCATCAAAGCACAGTTTAGGGCCTGCTTTAAAAAAAAAACAAATCAAGAAATTGTCTACAAACAAGGAGGAAGATAAAGGCCACATTTTTTTTTAAATAATCTTTCTAATATCTTAAAGAATTTCCTTTCACTCTTGCACAGTTTCATTGCTCTGTACGGTATTTGACTGAGTTCCTGTGCAAAGATTATTGCAGTTGTTAATAGATCTTTCATGGGGTGAGTGGAGGAAGGAGGAGAGAAGCAGCTCTTTTAGCTGTAACTTTTTTACCCTCCACGTTTTCTCTGGTCTGTGTACATTTTACATTTGCAGCTGCCTTTTGCAGTTCATTGTGCACAATCTGACACTGTCTCTTGGGCTTCCCCTCACCTGGATGGCAGCTGTGCTTTCTAGGCAGTCCTCTGTGACATAGCTGAAGCCTGAGGCGCTACTTCACTAAGAATTGTGTCTCTCTCTGCTGATTCGTTTCCAGACAAACACAATCTGCCTCATTGCTGCTGCATCCCTTTCACTTTAGAGGCCTCATTGCTGCTGCATCCCTTTCACTTTAGAGGCTTCTATTGCTGCCTTAAATTAATCTGTTTTGCAACATTTAAAAATAAGATTAGTAAATATAGATCAGGGGTAGGCAATTATGGTTCCTTCATGACTTGTGGACTTCAACTCCCAGAATTCCTGAGCCAGCCATGCTGGCTCAGGAATTCTGGGAATTGAAGTCCACGAGTCATGAAGGAGCCATAATTGCCCACCCCCATTATAGATGCTTTCTTTTCCGGAGCCAATGGTAAACCATCCTGAACTGAAAAAAAAAGTCTGTTGTATGACGAGGGGAGAGCCCTTCTTTTACAGACCATCATCCTTTCTTTAAGAAAATGTAGAAACCCTAATAGATCAAACCTCTCAGTTTGCAGAATGGAAAAGAGGAGCTAAAAGCCTACTAAGCTTTCCTTAAGCCAGGTCTCCAAACTTGTCAACTTTAAGACTTGTGGACTTCAACTCCCAGAATTCCCCAGACAACATGCCAAGTTGCCAAGTTTAAAGACCCCTGCTTTACAGAATCTCACAGATGTATTGGACTACAGCTCCCACTAATCCCAGTCAGAAAATTAATGGTTGCTTGACATAGAAGTGTTTAACTAGAGATAACAGAGATGGAAAATGAGACTTTTTGCAGATGGAGTGGAAGACAAACTTCCTTGAGATCCCATCAGGAGGCATGAGGATTGAAGCAACATTTCTCAAGCCAAACACAACCATTATGAATTATTGTCTTTTAACCTTGGTCAAAAACTTCCTTGACATAAAAGATGGGAGAAAAAGGCCCAGAGCAGACAAACAAAAGTCTCAGTTTCTGCATTCTGCAGTAGGCAAATCTTCTCCGTATGTTTCTTATTTTTGATCCATTCTAAAGCACTTATCTAACTAATCACTATGTGTCTCTGCTGTAAGCCACTTTCTGAATATGGACTTAAGTATCTGGAGTGTTAAGATTTATTGCCATGTGTGGTAGTGAACTCTGACACTTAACTGATTACCCACTGCTGAATCAAAATAAAACCCAAGGGTAGGTCATCACAAAACTATCATCAACTCAGTAGTATGTCGTTTTCCCTCACCCCTTGCCAATCTCTTTCTTGCCTCAGTTGTTTCGGTTCCCATTCAGTGCCAGCCAGTTGACTTTTTCCCAAAATGAGAAATGACAAAACTGAACAGTTTGAGAACACTTGAGTCTTGTGGGGCAAAATAAGGGGAGAAATGCTACTTTAACTCCAAGTGAAGTTATGGGAGATTCCATTTATACTGTATAATGATATACAGTATCATTCGTAGATTAGATATATGACAAAAGCAGTATCAAGGTGTTACTCCTTGTAAGGACAAGTTAGTTCTATAGTTAGAAGAAAGTGACAAAAGATCTTCAGCTAGTGCATATTTCTATAATGCTGGGGCAGGGAGAGAAGTCTATGGATGTTTTCATACTTGAGACTTAAAGTAGCTCTTTAAAGCTAGCTTTCTAATGCAAATGTAAAACTTACATTGCCAGAATGCTTATTCACACTACAAATGTTCTCTTGTTTTTCTGCCACATTATCAAGAATATTGCAGTGGAGATTCAGAGGTGATGTGTGAAAACACCCTTCATTTTAACTTTTTAAAAAGGTACGGGAGAAACCAAGAAAAGAGCATGTTTTCACATACAAGAAGGCAGAAAGGTGATAGCTCCAAAGGCTATTCTCATTAGAACAAATAGTTTTAAAAGTTTGGGCGATTTAGCAAATTGGATATTGAACTGAATCACGATCAAATAAAAAGTTACTTTGGAGTAGCAAGAATTAAATAGTTGGCTGATTTTTAATTCCCCCTCAGAATAAAATATTTCTGTTTCTTATGCCATAAAAGATTGAGAAAAGGCAATGTGGGATCACAGTTATTCGGCATGAACCTAAGGCAGAAGGTCTCCCTCCCCATGTCTTGATTGCAGAACTCCAAAAACTCCTACTGAATTGAAATACTTATTGTGACAGCCAAGGAAAAGTATTGAAGCTATGGAGAAGCTATTGAAGCCATGAAAACATTACTTATCGTCAGTTAATTTAACTAACCTACAGTAGTTAGGGTAATTTAATCCGCTGTGCTATTTCTCTTGGCCACACGCACTTCCTCCAGCCATCTCGGTTTTAGGACCGATCTCCAAAACTCAATTTAAAAAGGGTTTATATTGTGACTGAAGGCATAATTTCAGTACCGCTTGGCCAAAGGCCTAATTGCTGGCATTAAAGTCATCATTGCCCAAACCTCAATAGTATAATAGTGAATTGACTTGGAAAAAGCTCCCACTCTTAAATTTCCACAATTTCCCACCTGTAACCTTCCCCAATCTGTCCCAATGGTTTCATCTTGAAACATTTGGAGACAGGGTAGGAATATTAGTAATTTGTTTCCCAAGGAAGGAGGTACTGGTCTGCCCCTTCCTCAGAAGGTCATCTCCTGTTCTATTCCCTGTCCCAGAGGTCATTTTCATTCTACGTCCCTTTTGGGGGAAGATTCTTGACAAGGTGATGGATATGAAGCTCCAAAGGGCCATTTCAATATAGTCAATTTCCTTCTGGAACACTTGAGAGGGTTGAGAATTGGGGTTCCCCTTCTTCCTCCAATGTCAGTTTGTCCTGATGCTGATAGGAAAAGCTCTACTTCTTCTTCTTTCCCAGGGACACTCAAGTGACACTATCAGTGTGATTTCCCAGTGCCTGATGGCTGTGCGGGTCTGGATGGGGAAGAATCAGTGGTGAAATTCAGCCTCATCACACCAATTCTACCGAACTGGTAGAGGCGACGAAGTTTGGCCCATCCACCCACCCCTGCCCTTTCCTGTCCTATATACCAGTGGTGGCAAACCTTTTACTTACCGAGTGCCAAAAAGTATGTGCTTTGTGCGTGCCATCTTCACTTGCGTGCGGCTCCTCCACATGCACTGCATGTGCAACTGCACCATCTGCATGTGCATGCAGCTTTTGCATGTGCAATGCATGCGTGCTGTGCACAGGCACTCAGGCACACATGAGCAATTGTGTGTGCATGCACAGGAGAGCTCCAAAGACCAGCTGCAATCGCATGCATGCACAGCGGATGCCCAAAGACCACCTGGGTCTCTGCAATCGTGCATGCATGCATGTGCAATTGCATGTGCATGCTCAGCTGGAGGTAAGTTGGCCAACAGCTTGTGTGCCCAGCAAGATGGCTCTGCGTGCCACCTGTGGCACCCATGCCATAGTTTCGCCATCACGGCTATATACCCTTCTTTATTTTCTTTTTTACTCACCTGAATCATGCAGAATAGCTGTTTTGCATGTCTCTGCAGCCTTCCTAATCACCCGGGCTGCCTCCGGTAAAGAAAAACAAGCATTTCAGAAACCGTGCTGCAGCGCAGTTGATGTGTGTGCGTGGACTGAACCAATAGCAAAACCGGTTGGATTCTACCACTGGGAAGAATCATTGCAGCTCAACCTTGACAAGACTGAGTGGCTGTGGGTTTTAGGTCCCATTGCATCTAGTAATTTTCATCATTAACTCTGTTTGGATAACATACCCCCAGAAAGAGAATTCATGTATCCTTCTGAGTCCTTCTAGATTCATGCTACTGCTTGATGAGCAGGTGGCAACTGTAACTGGAAGAGCCTTCACACAATTACAGTTTTTGTGATCACTGTGCCTGTTTCTAGGCTGGCAGGCACTGTTCACCATCACCTTAATCACTTCTCATTTGAACTATTACAACACACTTTACACCGCACTGTTTTTGAAGAGCATTCAGAGCTTCGGTTGCTCTAGAATGCAGTGAAACATTTGGTACTGGACACACCAAATACATCCACCAAACTTGGCTATCATGTGAGCTGCATTAGTTCCCAACATGCTTCTGAGTCCAATTCAAGTTGCTGGTTATCACTTTGAGAGCCCTGTATGGAAATAGGCCAGACTATTTTTGGGGAACATCTATTCCCAATGGTTTCCACTAACGAGTCCCCATCAGTAAAGCAGACTCATTTTATGGCTAATCAGTCAGTTGTTTAGAATGGATTTGACATATTTATCCACCTTCCCAATGACATGGAATCAGTAGATGTTATTTAATAATATTAAAGGTCAGTACCTCTAACATCAACCTATTGCGGGATGTTAGTATTGTGGCTGGTCAGATTATATTGAATCTGGCATTTAATATCCACCTCTTGAATCCTTCCCAAAGACTTGGAATGGGCAACTGTGATTGTTTGATGGTGTTAAAGGTATTGTCACATTATGTAAGCTGTTCCAAGTAAAGATTCTTTTTGCAATTGATTGATGGTAATTTTGTCAGTGCCTTTGGTGGTCAAGTTGTGCTCCAGATGTTTTAGAATTGCACCCAAAGCACTATTGGTACTACCTTTGATAAAAACCTAACAGATAAATTAAATGAATAAATAATCATGTGTCCAAGAGAAACATTAAATACATGACTGGGTAATACTCAAATTTTCTGCATTTAAATGAAACAAATGACAACGTCAATGAAATTAATGCAAATTTAGTTTTGATCCTCATCCCATCCCTATTCTTTGCAATGCAGTGTTTGACACCTATTGCTCTTCAAGCAGTTTCCTGGCATTGATTCTACCATGGCACAAAGGCCAGTAATATTTTCCAAATGATAAGAGCAAAATATATTTTGGAAAAGTTATACCGAAAAGTTATGTGCTTGGAAAATCTGGGAATAAAACTCTATTCTTTTTTAAAGGGTGCACCCTGCAGAAAAATAATATTTTCTGTCCCATTATTAATCCCTATCCTGCAGTTTTCACCTCTGTACCCGGCCACTGCCAATGACCTGATTTTCTTCCATGCTAATAAATGGCATAGACCGGTGGCCTCCAATCTTTATGGTTTGTCAGCCCATGGTGGGGAGAGATGGAAACTGCTCCATGAAAGCTGGTGCACATGTGTGTGTTTGCTGGCTCACTGTTTGCATAAGTAGATCTGTGTGCATGCATGATGCGCCAGTCAGCTGCTCATACAGCAGGTTCTGAACAGGTCACAGCCCAGTGAGCTGCTGCCTAGGAGTTGGGGACTCATGGGGTAGACTATGCCTCTTGAAGCTCTTCTTACACAGATTCAATAAATAAAAGGAAATACTATTAAACACTGATGTAGCTTAAATGCCACTCATGGCCTGGAAATGAAATAAAGGCAACAGTATTAGGGCCAGACAGCACTTACCGCGAGCAGAAAGCTTTTTGGTGTTTATTATCTTGGCAGCATATTCTTGTCCTGATAGCACTTTCACACATCTCCTGACAATGGAGAAAGCACCTCTGTAGGAATGAAAACAAAATATATGAGAGAAGTTTGGCCAAACGGTGGTATACACAGCATATTTGCCACCTAGAGTTGATCCTTTTATAACAGTCCCCTCCTGCTTCCCAACAGCCAGTTTGGTGTAATGGTTAACATGTCAGACTGGAAACCAGGAATCTTGGTATTCTAGTCCTGCCTTAGCCACAAAGCCAGCTGGATGACTTGGGCCAGTCAATTCTTTCAGCCTCAGAAAACAGAAATACTGCCAAGAAGACAAGCTGTTATAGGGCTTTACAGGTAGCAGCCAACACCTTAAATTGCACTCAAAACACTGGCAACTATTTCAGCTCCTGCTGCAGTGATGTAATGTAACACTATTGAGATTGGCCAAAAAGCCTACCGGGAAGCCCCATGTACAGTGAATTAAACTAACCTGTTTTGGACATGACAAGCGCATGTGTGACTGTCCTCAGAGCATCCTGTTTCAGGTAAGGACACAACTGATGAGCCAATCAAAACGAGGCAAAAGCTCTCCTGGCCTTGGCTTCTACCTGCTCCTTGATCAGAAGCCATGGGTCCAGGAGGACAACAACTGCATGAACCTGCCCTTTATGGGAGTCCACAACCCTATCAAAAGACAAACATGATAATCTGTATTTCCATCTTACTAGTGGGATCTTCAAGAAATAACCCCACTGTTTGGACAACTCCCTGCAGTTTCCTTGGCAAGGTTTTTTGGGAAGTGGTTTTTCATTGCCTGTTTCCTAAGGCTGAGATAAAGGACTAGCCCAAACTCCAACATCTACTTGCCTAAAGTGGGACTAGAACTTATGTCTCCTAGTTTCTAGCCTAGTACCTTAAACACTACATCAACCTGACTCTCTGACACTACAGGTAGTCCTCAACCTATGATCAGTCACTTAATGATCATTGTCAGACCTATTGTCATGACTAAAAGAAATGTATGTATGGATTGCTCAAAGACACAGTGAGAGCCAATCAAGCCCAGTTCTTTATTAGCTTACACACCTAATAGAATCTTGCCAGACTAAAGCCACAACTTTCTAACATAATAGTTACACCCTGGCAAATTCTAGAGTGTAAATATCCTGATCCTTTTCCTCCCCTCCCCTACCCATCCAATTCAGGATCGCACATTCTCTTATGTTGGGCCAGTATCTGGACATTTCTGCCTAGGAAGCAGCATGTATAGCCATCATTCCCCCTTACTCATTCTCCAGCTGCACATTCCATCACTCTGTTCAAAATTATGACGAATCTCCCCAGAGTTACTTATGACAGCCACACAAAAACACTTGCCTCCAGAAGTTGTGAATGCTCCAACACTGGAAGTTTTTAAGAAGAGATTGGATAACCATTTGTCTAAAGTGGTGTAGAGTTTCCTACCTAATCAGAAAACTAGTTGGGCTAGAAGACCTCCCAGGTCCCTTCCAACTCTGTTATTCTATTTTATTTTATGACCCACACTCCTGTGGTCACATTTTGGGCATAGAACAACCAGCTCACTTCATGGATGTTTGCAGTCATATGACCACAATTTGAGACTTTTGTGCCAGTTTCTAGTGTTTGCTCCAGTTGTTAACAAAACGTCCATTGGAAAATGGATTTGCTTAATGACTGCAGCATTTGCTTAAAAACTGTGCTGTTTATTTAACAACTATTGTAAACAATGGTTGCAATTTTGATTCCAGTCATGTGATGCCTCGATTTACAATGGCAAAAATTACAAGTAAAAACTTGGACTCATTCTTGGGCATAAGTGGAGAGCTACTTGTACACTAAACTGGCAACAATTATTCTATCTAATATCTAATGTTTTGATATTTGATACATATGTTATTTAATTGATTTTACTTTATTGTTGTTGTATTATTATTTGGCTTGATGTATTTGATTTCTTTTTATGCTGTTATTGTTGTAAATGGATTACAAGATCCACAATGTGTATAGTGCTGGATCTTGTAAATCTCTTTTTATTGCTTACTAAAGATTTTATAGCATTCTGGATCCAATTCTGGAATTGATCTATAACTCATGAACAGTAACTATAAATGACCTGATTTCCCTTTAAAGCCCTCTAAGTGCCAAATTTGAAGAACCACAAATTGCAATAGATAATTATCAAATTTTGGCTAATTAATTATAGACAGGGGATATTTTACTTGTTATGCAATACCTGGTGAAGCAGAGAAACTTGGCTAATTTTAAAATGGCTCCTGTTCATACCTGGTTAAGCATGAAAGAAAGCCCATTTGCCTTCCAAAACTAAGCTAAAAGCAAAAATTGAGTTTGAATTTCAAATACCAACCACATATTTGATTCCACCTTGCATAGGAAGGAGATCAGAAAAAACATAGCTTGCTCATACCACTGAGAACAAGACAATGTTGCTACTGAAGAAATGATAAACTATTTGATTATCCATAGAAAAGCAAAATGCCAGTTTATATAAGTTGTAGGGTTATCCTTGAACATATGATTTTGCTCCTCGCCACACATCCTATACACTAGCCTTCATTCTATACTCTTCCATTGATCCATCCATTAACATGCAAGCACACACATTATTTATCTACCATCTATCTCTATCTCATCTCTGTCATCTTACTCTGTGTTTCTTCTCTACCCTTGTCCTTAATAGTCTGTTCTGCTCATCTTCTCATTCCTTCTGTGTCTGTGGCTCTATAATACAGCTAACTGAAAAGTATCACCAGAAGAAATTGGAAAGAAGTTATGAAGCTCCCTGAAAAAATAGCAACTTCTTCCATATTAAATCTTTCAGGAAATTTGGAGATAAAATTCTGCAACAGTGCTAAGAGCAGCATGGCTGAAGTTCCAGCTACCATTGTCTAAATATCCCCAGGAATTTCCCATTTGAGAGTCCATTTTAATGGATTGTTAAGAAATAGCATGGGGATCCTTAACAGGCACCATGAAAAGACTTCACAAATATAATGGTTTTTCCCAAAAGCCAGATGCTATTCACAGGTGGGGAAACTTGAGACAGGAAATTGATAGGAAATTACTATTTATATATGGATCACAGCAATACCTTGCTCTTTCTCCAAGAAATTTTCCACCATAATATTGAAATATCGTGGGAAAATAGCTTTCCCAAACAGAACAAAATGCATGAAGAGGGATGATTTCTTTCTGAATTCTTCACACATTGTGGAAATGGCTCCTGTTGTCTTGAGACCAAAGTAAGGAAAAAAGAATTCCTAAGTACAGATGTTAGCTGTGTCTTTCCAACCTGATATGACCAACATATATTTGATCCAACCAGGGATGCACTCAAATGACACTTGAAGGTGAAAATATAATGTGAAAAATCCAAGGAAAATAATTTTCCTATTTACAGAAAGCTATGATTTGTTTCCTGCCATTGAACATTTGACACATTCAGAATATTTTACACTGTCTTGTCCCCACTCCACCCTCAATGTTGACTTTTTCCACTGGTGGAAAGCCGTCGATACCTTCTGTCTTATCAAATGTCTCCCAGCACAAATGGCAATATGTGCCACATGTAATGCATTTTAATGAAAGAAAGAACAGTGCCAATCTGAATTTTGAAAATTCCATACTACTTCGGCTTTCTCCGAAAAGGTTATTAAATATGGTGACTCTATCTACCCACACTAAGATAAAAATAAAATTACACTATTGTTTCTGGATAATACAGCTCTGATTCCATTTTATAAGTTTTTTCAAAGAACTGTTTGGTTTCCATTTATTTCTTGAATGTAGCTAGAAGCCTGTCAAGCTGCAAAGACAAATTAAACTTTGAGTTTTCTGTGGAAATTTTATATTGAAAGAAACACAAAACTAAACTTCATCAAGGTCTTCCAATTCTCCTTTAATCCAATTTATCTATCCTCACCATAAGTAAATTGGTTCCCAGAGTCTTAGGAGTGCTGTAAATGTAAGATAGTTTTATTTATTTATTTACAGGATAGTTACAGGGGAGAATAAAAATGTTAAGGTGGTAGCCAGGACTCTACAAAGCCTCACCCCTCTTCTATGTGTGTTGCATGCATGTTCTATGTAAAAAATGAATGAAGCTCCAATCGCACAACTAGAGGATCATTGTGACATGTTTTATCTGTTCCTCAGAGGTTCCTACTACAAAGCTTGGCCTCTTCCTTTCTGAATCTTTCCTCCATCCATTGGATTAGAAATTTATGACTCCACTTTCATGATCATGTCATTCTTTCTGCTGAGTAGTCCTCCACCAGATAATATGTCAAATGATTTCAGATGTGTTTCACTGAAAACAGCAATAGTCTCAGGTTGGGTAGTGAACACTGGGGATAAGGGTCTCTCTAACTTCGCAATACCATACATCCCTAAATTATAAATGGACAAATCTGGAATTAGGATTGAGCAAGTAGTAAATAAATTATGCTATGTGCTTTTAGTCATCACTTTGTAATCTGTACATAGTCAGGAGTTCTCAAATTGCAACCCTGAACTGCCCACTGCATTACAGGCAAAATGAGGACCAAGCCTAAAGCTGGTTTGACAAAGCATCCATTTTGGCTGAACAGTCTGAGTGAAAACATTTATCAAAAAAGAGAGATCCATCGAAATTGCTTACAGTCCCTTACAGCTCCTAACCCTAATGGTCTAGCATTATTGAACTCACTTCATCCCTTTGTTTGTATTCCAGAAAAGCTGATCTGGGAAAATATAATTGGTCTGCTCCAGACACCTGATGGATACCAGCTCAATATCAGAGTCAATGACACATTATCCTACTGAGGTGGCTCTGGATGCCACCATTCTGGACAATAGTTTGTTCTGTCTCTAACCTTGCTTTTTTAAGGCAGTTTGTTGAGAAGGATAGTTTATATCTCACAAGGACACTGGGAGAAATATTATGTGAGTCTTTTTCAGTGGGTATCAGGCTGGGAAGTAGCAAGGAAATTACATTGATTGGATATACTGATGACCTTTGGTGGGACTGGGATATAAGTTCTGGCCATTACAGTGGTCTTTAATACTACTGATTATGTTATCCTTCTGGATCAATTTTAGGGGTTAGGAGTTGGGGGCATGATTTTGTGGTTGGATCTCCTTCCTTTGAAGCTTGGTGTTGGTAGGAAGGGCTAAACTAGCACTAAATGCCTGTTTTGCAGGATTCCTTGGAGCTCTATGCTCTCCTTTCCCATTTAACACCAACATAACACTGTTGGATGAGGTTATCCATAAGTATAAGAGTAAGTGTTATCATATACTGTTGATATATGTCTTTATAAAGGACCATTGAAGTGTGCCTTTCATTCCCAGTGGGGATGAATATAGTAGGCTTTGGCTCAACCCAGCTGTGGGTTTTAGGTTTGCTTTAGGGTTGTCAGCTCTTCAACTTAAGCCAGATCAAGAAATTACATCTGCCTAGAGCACTAGGACTAGGAAGGCAGGGCACATTGCAGACAGCAGATCCTAACTATCAAGAAAGTACATCTTGTGAGACCTGGGAAACAGGCCTTATCTGTGGTGGGTTTCCCCTTTAGAATATCATTCCCCACAAATAATAAGGCTTTTATTATAAGAGCAGGTTGCAGGGGGATTTCTACATAACTCATCTTATATACTATTTGCATCCATTCCAGAATTAGGAGGCACTGCTTGTGGTCTTTCGTGCCTTGCTTATCTGCCCCAGTAGCTTCAAAAACTACAGTTGGTCTGGAATGTAGAAGCATAGACAGCTGTGGGCATATCATTGTATATTCATGGGACATTATTATTTTGTGATTACACTGCCTTTCTGTAGGTGTTGGATACAATTCAAGATGCTTGTTAACACTATAAAATCCTGCATGGCTCAGGGCAGACCTATCTGCAGGACAGCTTATTTACAGTTGTGTCTGCTCATCCCATGACATCCAACACATAGGGAATGTTTTGGATTGCATCTGTAAAATACTGTTATGTTCTGGCACAAAAAATCATGGGCTGTCCCATAACCCCACTGGAGGAAATAGCCAGATCCCACTGTCTCAACAGAGTGAGAAA
>JAEANM010002638.1:0-24060 GCA_017656035.1 Myanophis thanlyinensis | reverse complement strand
CTTGGTGACAAAAAGACTGCCTGCCTTAATTATTCAGAGGCTTTATTAACTTCATTAAAAATACACATTATCATCTTTTTATTAGCCTTACCTTTCTGCTGTGATAAAAAAAGATCACCCCATCTCTGGTTACTTGGGATTTCAACTCACTGGCTTCTGCACTTCAAAATAAAAGTCAGAGGCTTCCCCACAGTAGCCCCTTTAGCTCCAGCAACTTCTTTTCCTTGTAGCACTGGGCTGTATTTTTCTGAAAGCCTGGGCTCGGCAGCCAGTGAAACTGCGGTGGATTTCACCCGGCTCAACAGGGCTACAAGGAAAAGATTACAAGTGCTGCTCCTCCATCGGAGGCTTGGAAAAAAGGTGGATTTTAAATGGAGGTTTGGAAAGAGCCCTGCACCATTGAGCTTTCCCCACCCACCCCCAACCAGATGCCCTGGCTTCTAAGAAGCATTTCTTTGTTTGGTATTTGTGGAAGAGCCACACTCAAGGAGCCAAAGAGCCGCATGTGGCTCGGGGCGCGGTTTGCCAACCACTGAACTAGCACAACTCAAATGTTATGGGTTTTATTTCTACCACACTGCAACAAAAATAACAAAAATGTTTCAACAGAATTTCCATAAAAGAAGTCAGTTTTAAGTTCAAAACAAAACACTCCTAATTAGGAGATAGAAAAGAACAACTTTGATTGGTCAAGAACACAGGAAATTTTTACTAGGAGTTAAAAGGCACATTAGAAGTATCGTACAAATATTCAAATAGTACCGTACAAAGATTCTGACCAAGTTGTTAAAATAAAGAAAATATAACTTTGGCAGTTGGAGAATGTCCTTGATAAACAGAAGTGTTGATTGTTTCACATTATGGTTAAAAGAAGAATTCACAACTGAAAAAGAGCAAACTGAGAGAAATCTGAGACAATAGGGAGCACAATTGTGAAGTAACATACAACCTGAAGCAGTCAGCAGGACACAGAATCAAATTACAGAAATTATACAGGATGAATTTCAGCAGAGGTCTGAAAATTAATCATGTTCCATCACACAGATTCTTAAGTCATGAGTTTTATTACGGTGAAATTTTGGAAAACATAGTGTGAAGGAAAAGCAACAAATATTTCTTAATAGGTAAAAAGGAACAATGATTAAATGTTCATTGATAAGACACATATAAATAGTAGATTTCACTATAATACTCAATTTTTAAATGTTTGTTTAAATGTAAACCCAATGATATAAATATTTCAGAAAATCAAACATTCAAGTATGGAAACAAGAACTCTAGAACACAACCCTCCCATTATTAATCTTGTTTTTCTGTAACTTCTGCATCTGAAGATGTTTTTCCAAATAACAGTGAATAAGATAATAAAGAAGGAAAAACACTATGGCAGATTCATGATGTATTCACAGGAAAGCAATGCCATCTGTCTACCTTAAAACACTATGCCAAGGCCAAAGGATTATATACAACACAGCCAGAAGTTTACTTAAATTGATTTATTGAATGATCCACTATTAACTGGGTTCAATCAGCACTCTAAACCACACCCAAACAAATCACATTTCTTAATGTGATATGTTAAGATGGAGTTTTTCTAACTGGCTTGTGAAAACTTGAATGAATTTTGTGAGAGCTAAGCTCATCCTCATTCAACTCTCCTTTCTTCTCATGGGGCCCCACACAAAGCCCAACTTCCTGCCTGCTCCCAAACTCCAACACACATTTCTTCAAGCATAAAGCAATCCAAATTTCTAAAAGGCAACTAAGGGAATTAAAAGCAGAGAGCTAAAAATCCAGCAACTTATTTAACAGCACAAAATTGAACGATGTGAATCTCTTCCTCCCTATTTACTTTCTATAATGCAGAACATAATTATTAGTATGCATATAGGTGTTCCTAAAAAAGCCTGTTTGACCATCAAGGTAGCATCCTGTAGGCATCTAAGAATAGTGTGGGAATTAAAGAAAATTAGAATTGCATTGCTTGGCTGCAGTGTACATAGGCCTCAAACCTGTTTTGAGTGAAATCTCTTCTGGAGTAAGATATATGAAAATATATACTTTGCAAAGGGAGACAGGCAAGAAGATGGGTGTTTAAGTGTCTTCAGCCAGGCATTCACAATGGAAAAAATCCAGGCCATCAGCATTCCTAAGTAAGGGTTTCATTCTAAGTGACATCACAAATGGTGATTTTCTTGCATAATTTTTCAGCTTTACAATATTAAACACAACCTATATATTCCTCAATATATGCATAGCATTTTTATTAGGCATCATACACATTAATGTAATGTGAATATTTTCCAGATACAGTTACAAACTGAAATAATTGCAGATGATATGGACAAAATGAAAACAGAAAAAACAAATTTCCAGTTCTGATTTTGATGTTGCTTCTTATAATACAAGCTTTAAGAAATTAAAATTAAATGCAACTGATCTCACATTACAAGCAAAATTTCTTCATGTAAAACTTATATATATTTCTAGATAGTGTTTTAAAAAGAATATGCTAAAATTGCCAAAGATTGGAAATATACATATATAAATATACATTTCTGAAAGAACTTCCTTCTTACTTGCAGTAATAAGAACGTATAGAAACACCTCTAGACTAAACAGACAAATGCTCTTCTCTTACAATAATATAAATTTTCCTAAATACTGAACTTAATGCAATCACATTGCAGTCATGTATATTGATTCTCTTTGGTTAAAAATAATTGTGAAATTCAAGTTTTATTTTTTATATACTGGAAAGGGCGTTGGTCTTACCTGATATGCTCCTTCTCATTGTGCTGAAAAGAGAATCCAAGAATGGGTTGTCTCTCCATCCAGTTTTAGAAAAATTGAGCCATCCTTTTGATATATATTTTAAGGGCTCTACAGACATCTAATGTGTGCCATTCCCTTTCCTTGGTATGAACTGGTTGTGGGCAGAAATCTGATAAGATTAACTCCTGAGCCCTATGAAACCAGGTATTCACTTTTGGAATGAAAGTAGGGTCCAACTTAAGAACCAACTTATTGGTTTGAAAAATGCCGAGATCTTTTCTGAAAGATAACGCAGCTAGCTCTGAGATACATCTAGCTGACATTACTACCACTAGGAATGCAACCTTGAGTGACAGGAGACACAGGTTAGTTGTGCGTAGGGGTTCGAATGGGGCTGTAATGAGAGCCTGTAGCACCCTGGGTAAGTCCCATGTTGGGTACCTGTGAACTGCCTGGGATCTAAGGTTGGTGGCCCCTTTGAGAAAGATGTGGATTGTTGGATGTTGAGAGAGAGAGACCCTCTCTTCCCGCACATCAGTACTGAGGAAAGAGCTGCCTATGCAAGGTGTTTAGTGAGAGCCCGTTGTCTAGCCCCCTCCTGGAAAAAGTCCAGGACCTGGACAATTGAGGCCAAAGAAGAGATCACCTGTGACTTGGCACACCAGAGGCAGAAAGCCTTCCACGTGGTGTCATAAATATGATTAATTGACAGCCTCCTGGAGGCCTGGATTGTCTGAATGACCCTGGTAGAGAAGGTGTCCTGGCTCAGGACCTGCCACTCAACCTCCAAATAGTCAGTTGAAACCAACCTGGGTCCGGGTGTATTAAGTTCCCCTGACGAAGGACAATCAGGTCTGGGGGAATCCTCCAGGGTTTGGAAGTTGACAGACCAATCAGATCTACAACCACGGCCATCTGAGCCAATGTGGAGCCACTAGCAGTATCTCAGCCCTCTCTTGGAGAGTCCTTCTGATCACTCCTCGAATGAGGGGAAGAGGGGGAGATGCATATAGCAACTTGGGGGCCATGCACTGTGGAGTGCGTCCATTCCCTCCATCCCCTGAACTTGAAAACGAGTGAAGAACCTGGGCAGTTGGTTGTTCAGAGGGGATTATTATTATTATTATTAAATTACATTTGTATACTGCCTCCCTCCCGAAGGACTCGAGGCCGTGCACAGCACGGTAAAAATAGAAATATACAATTAAAAAACCAAATTAAAAATACAAATAGAAGTGGCTAATCAATTAAAAACCCAACATAACAAGTTAAGTTAAATTAATTAAAAATTTAAAACTAATTTGAATGAATTTAATGAATTTATTTCTTCCAACCAGCAGAAATAGTGCAGAATAAAGGAAATTTTGCCTTACAGTTATCCTGAAGAGAATCCAAGAATAAACTTCCTCCAACAGAACTCAGAAATATAGGTCTTTTTTATCACTGACCAAGTCGAAAAACTGGAGACTAGCCAGGAAGTGAGGCGTGGTTTAAAGTTGATTGATTCAGTCTAATGATCTACTGGACAGAGAGACAACCCATTCTTTGATTCTCTTCCTTAGTATAACGGAGAAATGTTGGTTCTGCATTTACAATAAACAGTTTATCTTGCAAACATTTTATTATTAATGCTTTGCTTTTTGATAAGAGATTCTGATATTTTTAAAATATTTATTACATTTGTGTGCCACCCATCCCATCTAGAAGAAGTTCTGTGTGGCTTTAACTAACAAATTCCATAGCCTAAAAATGTGAAAACCCCTCCATTTCATCATCCAATAAGTATAACAGCTGAAAACAATACTCTTTAGAGGAAGACCAACTGATGGATCACAGTACTATTACTCTCTCTATTTTCCTACTTCCACTTTAGCTTTTACAGTACTTCTTTACTTTTGTTGGTATTCTGGATAAACACTTTTTCTTATACTATATCGGTATTTTCTCCCTCGTCAATAATTATGTAGACCAACTGTGGGCAGCATATCCTAGAGTTAAGTGAAACTTTACCAAAACAATGTGATGGATAGCATGTATGGGTATGGTCTGTTTATTTTATAGTAAGAAGCCAGTTTTCTTGGGGGGGGGGGAGGGGAGTCTTCAGGGATTGCGAAAAACGGCACTTCTGTATAACTTTAAGGGGCTCATGAGCAAATTTCCCATGAATTAATGCTAATGCAATATGTGTTATAGCCAACAAAGGGCCTGTAAGCAACTAGAGAATAAAATAAAGCAGTAAATATATGGTTTTACTTTCAGTGTCATGACAAAACAGAAAAAGAAACACATAACAGCAAAATGTAGAATGATTAAATTAAATTTTCTAAATTTTAGAGAAAGTTCATGTGAACATCTAATTTAGTCATTCCTTGACTACTTCCATTTTATATTAATGCAAAACAGAGCTAAGGGAAAATAAATGGGATAAAATCAAAGGAAAATATACATACAAAAATATTTTCATGCTTTCTGAATTCATTTTGCTAATACTTAATACCAATAAACATTAATAAACTTCTATGGCATCATACTCTGATCCTACTTCTTTCACTTTTTTTTCTTTATCAACCATATTATCTGTTAGTAAGGAAAAACAAAGTTTCTGGCAGGAATTGGACAGTTTTTCAGTCAGTCAGATGTATTTGATACTATCTTGAAAGACTATAGTTAGTGGTATCATTACTGTAGTTTTTTTAAAGAGGGATAATGAAAAAGGCATTTAATTTGGGGCTAATATTCATGAAATGTAATATATTAGACGAAAGTGCATTACAATCACTATGTTTCCCCCTATTGTATGCTCTAGTGTCCCTAGCAAGCATTAGAACACATAATCTATACATTATTCTTCTAAATGAAGAAAAACGTGGCAAGACTGGATAATGGAGAAATTAATGATGCATAATTAGAATTTAACATACTAAAAAACCATAAGCACATTCTTATCCATTAATCACATTGAAAAGAATAAAATAAAATGTGTCCCGTAAACTGCACACACAGACCCTGGCAAATATAAGTAACGTATTACATATTACTGTATGCTGAAAAAAGGAAAGCAGATCACTCAAATCAGAGCTAAACAAATCTAAGAAAATAATCTTAGAAAAATAATCCTATATGTTTTTACTCAAAATTAAATACTACAGTATTCAGTAAAGCTCACATCCTATTGGCTTTGGTACTGTTACCCTCCTAGAGTGAAATTTCTCTTCAGAAACCATGCAGAAGTGCCATTCTTACTTTCAAAAATGGGTGAAAAACTATGTGATCCCTTATTTACTGTTTCTTCTACTCTGTTTTTAAATATTTATCTAGGTTCGCATTTTTCATTTTTCAATTATAATCATGGATACCCAATCTCAGGTTTTGAACGTATCTATTAAAAGAAATACAATCAAACCCATGATTGGGAATTTATGATTCTCCAGGAATCTTCAAATCTGTACATCTCAAGTGTCATAAATTTCCATTATGTTACAGATTTAAATGAGAAATAAAGCCTTATGACAGAGCTGAACTGTTTTTTAAAAAAGTTAACATTCTTATCCATACATTTCTAAAGACTAGAATATTCTAGAAAGTTTACTGAAAAGGGGGAAGAACATTGAGCAGTAAATAAATACTATGTTTTCATGCATACTGAAGTAATACACAGTAAAAATAGCCTACTTTAATAGTTAATTTTTCACTTTTGCAAATAGTTTAAATATTCAAAAAATAATGGGCTGAAAACGATAGTGTAGAATTGTCAAGTTATGTCAGACCAATATTCTTTCTTTTTATGGCAGTGTTAGTTTGCTAAGAAAAGATGTGTTGTAAATGGATTGTAGCATGATATTAGTAAAGCATTTAACAAGATTTTTAATTATATCCTTAAGAACAAGATGTTGGTTAGATAATAATCTAGATCAACCAGTTGTACAACCCAGCCTAAATTGTCCTGATGGGAAGTACTGAGTGAGATCCCTCTGGGTTTTGGGCCAACACTCTTCAATGTCTTCCTAAATGACCTAAAAGTTGGAACAGAAGGAATGTTTATTACATTTGCTAATGATACCAAGTCAGGGAATGGCTAATCATGGTTCAGAATAATCTTAGTATGTTTAAACATTGAGTCATATCTGGTAGGGGGAATATTAAGAAAAGTTTGAGATCTTGGTGGGAAACATTAAATAAAAAGGTACAAGGTTGAGAAGACCTGATTTGATGTAGAGTACCTTGGAGCACTAGAATTAAACTTCAGCAATCAGCATGACGTAACAGCTAACACAAGTGATATGATACTGGGCTATATTAACAGAAGCACTTCATCCATCACTTAGGAAATAATAATTCCATTGTACTCTGGTAGTAATGCTTTTATTATTTCTGGCCACTACATTTGGCACTTTATTTTAATGGGATTTAGATAACCTGAATCAGGTCCAGAGGAGAAGCAGCTTGATGATAAGAGGTCTGAAACTAAGCCCAAGAAGGAAGGGTTAAAGGAACTGGACAAGTTTACCTTGCAAATAAGACAAATGGGAATGTGATAATGGTCTACAATTATCTATAACAGTATTGCTCAACCATGGCCATTTTAAGATGTGTGGATTTCAATTCCCAGAATACAGCAGGTAGCATAACAGATCTATAAACTTGCCACATGCCAAACTAGACTTTTCTTTTAAAAGTGACAACAGGATAAGAATCAACAGGTTGCAATTAAAAGAAAGAAGATGCATGTTAAATATTAGAAGAAAAGGTTTTGATAATAAGAGCTATTAAGCAATAGAACTGTGTCTTAAATCAATACACTTAATTGGAGGCTTTCTAAGATTTCAGCCACCTGTCAGAAACTGTTTAAAGAACTGAGCAGGAATGGAAGAAAAATATTTTTAAGGTTTGAATTCATATTTCTCTCAGTTAATTATTAAAACTATGTAATTTGTATTCTAAAAAATCTGACACTCAGCTCAAAAATAATATTATATTTGTTTAAACTGAAAAATCTAAGGATTATAGAAAAAAAGCATTGTTAACCACTTTATTGTGGGGGGGGGAATCATAATTAGAAAGGTGGGATGGGGTAAATGGATGTCACAAGTCCAAATCAGAACTGAGCATATCACTTCATACATTGCATTAGACTATGTAAATTCTTTAACTGATTCTTCCTCAAATCCAATTCTAGCTGGGAATGCTGTAATGATCCAAGCACCTAACATACAAACTGCAAACTAAAATGCAAATTAAGCCATTTTATCAACAAATACAATATTTGCCAAATTTACCATTACAAAAGTTGGGTCAGGAAGACATGTTAGTCAGCAGCAAAAAAAAAAAAAAAAGAATACGGGGATGCAAACAAGCAATAAAAAATGATGCCCTAAGAGTCCTGTAACGAGGTACCTTGGCTGTGTTAGAGGAGCAAAATAACTAGATTAAGTAGGGCTGCAACTGCTGTTTGGGGTACCTGCCACATCTTCTGGCTAGTATCCTTAGTTGTGGGGAAGCAAAAATAAAAAGAAACTATAAAGAGAAGCCCTCCAAACTTTTAGGAGATTAAGTAAGTGCCCTGTAAAGGGGAGAGAGCCATTCGCCCCAAGCAAAAGGTAAGCGGGGACGAGCTTCCTCTTTCCCTTCGAGGTCTCAAGGCTCGACCTCCCTTAGACTTAAGAGAAACGCGCAAGTCACTAGGAAGGGAGTTTCTATCGGAGGCAAAAATTAATTTCATTTTTGATTACTCCGTTTAAATCCCGCCTTTCCCTCAATTCCAACCCTCAGGGGCTTTGTCTGCCCCTCTCCAGGAAGGGGATTCCTTTCGCCTCTTCTTCCATCACTATCCTTTCCTGGCTTCCCGAGGAAGCCCAGCAGAGATACGCACCTCAGAACTGCTCCTTCCTCAAAGGAGGGTGCCTTATAATGCCCTCCCAGGGGCCCAGTAAGAAAGTAGCCCGGCCTTTAGCGGCCCAACGATGGGGAAAATACGCAACCCGGCGCCTCGCTCACCTCCGAAAGCGGCGGCGGCAACAACAGCAGCAGGCGCCGCGGGGCCTGCATGGCGAAGTGGTTCCTCCCGGGGCCGCGAGCCCTCCTCTCTCCCGACCGGGGCCTTGCGCTAAAAGCGAGCGCCAGAAAGGCCGACGCGGAGCCTACGAGGCTCCCCGCCCGTCCGCCCCTCAATTCCCAACCGCGAGGGCCGCTGGCGGCCAGCGGGCTTGGCTGACTTTAAAGCTTATTCGGAAGCTACCTCAGCAAACCGGTAACCAGCGCCCCCTGTCAGGTTCCACAGGCGGTGCACGGCACTGCGGCACGAGCCCGGCGCCTGACCGGCCTCCTCAGGCCACCGCCGCACGGCTGCGTGGTAGAGCGACGCCGCGGATGAGATGGCGAAATTGCGCGTCCTCCGCTCGCTCGGCTCCCTCGTATTCCCCGACGGGCTTCCTCCGCGGAGGCGGTGAGCCCCGCACGCAGCGGCCGTTTTTGTCTGTGAGGGTTTCTGCACCAAAACTCACACGCGTCTGAGAAAGGGTCCCGAGAGGGTAGTTTGTCTACACACACACGACAATTCACTTTTGGGGGTAGGTGTACGAGACCTGGGACAACACATATTTCGGTGACCTAAGAAGGCGGAAAGAATTGGTTTTCTGTGTCCGCTTGCTGCCCTTGAATGTTCGTCGGGTTTTGTTTTGTTTCTTGTAGGCACCCCCGATTTTGTGGTCCTTGTTAGCACCATCTATGCATTCTGCATAGTTTTCGTCCGAGTTCAGCGTTTCAATTAGCTGTCCCTGTGCCACATACACAGGCTCCAAGCATGTATCTACCTTGTATAAGCTAGTCCTTATGGCCACAATTGGGACTTCCATTGCTAAGCAATATATTCATTGACTCCTGCTTGGTTTTACACCTTTTTTAGCCAGTTAAGCAAAACGCATCATTGTTAACTGATTCTGGCTTCCCCATTGACCCTACTTGCAGAAGCCAGCTGGGATGGTTTGCAAAGGGCAATCCTTTCACTGGGATGCTGCAACCATTGTAAATAAATGCCAGTTGCCAGACACCCAAATTATGATCATGTGACTACAAGTCATTTTTTTTTCCAGCACTGTCCTAACTTCAGTCACTAAACAAATGGTTGAGGACTACCTCTAACTTTTGCCATGACTGATATGTTGTCTTTCGAGTATCTGACTTTTTTGAAATTTTGGTAACTAATTTCACATATTTCAAGTAAATACTCTGTACAGTTTTCTGTTGACTGAAAGATAGGAAGGTACTGTAGCTGCTCTTTAACAGTGAGTAGGGAAAGGCTATATGTAAAAACAATTTCTGGACTAGCCATCAAAAGCCAAACTCTTGAGGTACTTTGTAAATTAACACATTATAAAGTGTCTTCTTAGATCTCTGCCACCAGAAAACAGTAGAGTATGCTATAACCTAGTGTTTGTTAGAGAAGAGAGCAATAGCGAGACCGAATTACCTACAGGGAGTGATAATTAAGAAAATAATGATTAGATAATTACAAATCTTGATGAAAAGTCATAGGATGGCTGAATTAACCCCATTAGTGCAATAAGCAGTTTTGTCTCAATCTGTGAGAAAGGGCATTAAATCTGACAAAATAGGGATTCACAATGAAATGCACCTTTGTGATTTCTTTTGTCAAGGGAAGCCATTCTAAGGTCACAGAAGAATATAGTGAGTTAAAATGTTGCCTGCTGACTTTAGGCTAATATTTCTGATGTCAGATTATGTCAATTTCTGTTACTATGTACAAACTGGCTTGTTTCTGCTGATGGATGGCCACTGGAGGACCAAGTGTTTCCTGGTGATGTGATGATAACAAATGCTACAACAGTATTGGCAAGGTAAGAATTATAAGAGTTCCCATCCATGTTTGTACAGGATTTGGTTTCTGTTATCTGCATCATTGAGGTTGGTTTGTTGCTGCTAGTTAGATGCTTTAGAATAATTATGGAATATATTCTAAATATTGTTATCTCCTCCTGCAGGCAGGTGAAATAGTGACCCCACTGTTTAAAATAGTTTGCTGCCAAGATAGGTTTTGATCTTATTTATTATATATATGGCTGCCCAATTCACTGCAATTCTAGGCAACTTATAACCAAACAAACACAGAGACCAGCAGTTCCATTCAAATAAAAGCAAACCATAGATGATCCTGAAATTGTAATTGCCCTCATGTTACCTAAATGCACACTAACTTGAAAGTAAATCTCCTGTATTTAATGGAATTTAAACCTAATTAAAGGTGCACATTCAGTAATGCTTAAGATCCTGTGTTTGCTCTTACAAAAAGGATTTTATAGAACATTTTCTAATATTTTGGATTTTGTGATGCACTACAGTAAACTGTCTAGAGCTGCTTTAAGTGGTGATGTACAATTAATTGTAATACAATTAATAACTAGTTTAATAGCACATTGTTAAACCTATTTATTCAACTACTGTGAATATCGTTACCCTGATAGTTGGCAGAACTAAATTTCCCAACAAATATCCGCTCCTACTGCAGATATATAGCTGCTCCACACTTCCTGCTTTTTCTAGCACAAGGACAAGGCACCTACCATTTTAGATTGCAGGAACAGATGATTATTATGCAGATAGCAAATTATTTTCAGATTGAGAGATTTTCAACAAAGCACTATTTTCTGGCTTTTAAAGTAAATCTTAAATTTTAAAATAAATTTTAAAGTAAATTTAAAGTGAATCCTAGTAAATGGGACCAATTAACAGTTGAATTAATTGCTTTCAAATAAATATGTTTTAAAGTATATTAATAAGAGAATGCACATCTTTCAGTAAATGAAATTTTGATTATCAGGGAAATCTAAAATCAGAAGATAAAAGCTTGTATCAGATGTTTTTCTGTTTGTTATGATACTGCCATGTAAGTTAATACTTTTCTTAAGCAAGTTGCTGCTTAGAATTCAGACCACAGGGAAAAGGGTTGTCAGTATAGACATGTGGGCAGTAATGGAAAGCTGCATTTGTTTGCATTAAAAGTTCTAGAAAAAACAAGCTGCCAATTAAATCCCACCCAGTTAAAAGTAATAAGCAATCTAGTAAACATTCTCTTCCTATACTTAGGAGGTATAGAAACTTCCACCTACTTGCCCCAATATTTGTAGTACCGTCAAGCATAAATCTACTATGAAAAATATAGTCAGCAAATCAGACATTCTCCACAGAATACTTTTCACAGCAGTCTTATTAACACATATTGATAATGAATTTTGGCTAGTTTTAGCTTAATTCAAGAACAAACCTATTTATTATCTTTAGTATCATTTTTAAACCAGGCATCTATCACTTCAACAAACTATGGTTTAATAACCCTGGTTTACCATTATATATCAACAAAGATGCTGCGGTCAGTCTTATGCATTAATGAACCTGCACTGTGGGAAAGTATTTAAACATAAACATCTTTTTGTTCCAAAGAGAGTACATATGGATACAAACAGTTCTTTTTAATATTTAAATCAGCTAATCTTTTTCTCCTTCTCTCCAACATTAAATCAATTGAAAAGAGAAGCTAGAAATATGTTAAATAATTAGTTTTCTTTTATTTCAAGCTTTTGCTAAAGAAAATACTGAAATTCTGTAGGACCAGTAAAGGCAAAACCAAAGTGATTACTTATGTTAGATTTTCCACATAACACACTTTACCTTCTCATTGTATGATTGCTGAGGTAATCTGAAATATATACAATCAACCATTCAGATTATCTGAATCTAGTCACAATATTATTTATATCAATTTTTGACACTGAGATATTAAAGGTACAGGAATGTAATTCACAAATTTTCTGACAAGCTAAAATCTGAGCACTACAATTTAATATCATAATTCACATTTAACTGGGATTAGAAGAATGTTTCTTAAAAGATTTGGAAGTGATCTATCTTTACAATAAATTTAAACTATTTATGCAAAATCTAATAAATCACTGGACCTAATATATTAAGCTATGAACCTAAACAAATACCTCAAAGAGGCTCAAATCACATCAATGATCATATAAGTACCTCCAATAAAATTCATATTTCAATGAATTGTTTTAATCTTTCTGTAACCTACTGCCTCACTGGAAATATGTCAAAGCATATTAATAAAAAGTTGATGAGGTAATTTACTTGTTACAGACAAATGAGCAAATGAAAAATTACCATCACTGCATTCATTTTCATGGTATCACAACTAAAATGCTTAATTTATTTCAGAATGCTGATAGCTTCAGATAAATAGCAAATGAAGTCTGGGCGATATAATCAAAATCTTAAAATGGACTGTGTCTTCAGTTATTTTCATTTTAATTATGTTTCTATATGTTATAATACCTCAGGAAAAGAAAGCATTAAGTAATCAACAGTGCTTTCTATTTACAATAATTTACATTAAATTCTCTTTTCCCAACATAACTGCATTGTTACGAACTTTTAAATGATCATTACATTAATTAGTAAAAGTTCCCTGCAAAGAGATTTCTAGATGTTCTCTTAGGGCAAAAGCAATGTAAAAAGTATATTTATCAACTGCATATGTACATTCTGCAGTACGAGAATACATTTTGAAAAATGAGGCACAGTGAATGTATTACTAATTAAACAGGTAGCACATCCATATTTTGTTCTGCTCTTTGAAGAGTTAACACACATGAAGGAACATCACCTCCTTCAAATTATTTTATTAAGATCCATGTAGTATATAAAATAGAACAAGAAAATCTATAAAATCAACTGAGCAGTTCAGATGACATTACAAAATGTTTTGGGAAGTCAGCCTGATATTATTAGAATGCTGTATTGCCTCAAAATATAGTTGCGGGGTGCATATATCAGCAGAAAAAGCAGATATATCTAAGAAGTATACCAAAATAAAGCTGTGAAAAAAGACTTTTTCAAGCCTTGATTGGCCTCAGCAAGATTTACAATATTTCATTGCAAATAAATCAAGTTTCTTTGAAGAACTTTAAAGAAGAGCTTCAACTACAAAGACTGTATCAAGCACCTTTGTTTGAAGAGTTTCACAGAGCATTTACTGCCACTAACAATTAGGGCTCATGTTTACAGAAGTGACTGCAATACGACATCAACCCACAATAGAATGTGGGATAAATGTAAGGAAGGTTACCTTCAAAACTGATGGATTATCCTTTGTGAAATGCTAATGCCAGTACATTTAGCTCTTTCCTTATGAATTCTATGGATTCCAAATTACATTTCCCGATTTTAGTGTCCAAATGTAAAAGAGTTTACCTGCTCTTAGGAGCAAGATTATTATAATAGACTATTATGTTTCTTAACAAAATAACCTACCTGTACATGACAATGCACTATTTTCTAATTGAAAATATAAACAGAAGTGATAAACCACTTATCAAAGCAAAATACTACCATACTACTGGAAAAGACACCCAGCCTAAGAAATGTATTGTCTAGCTGAGATAAAAGAGATCAAACCACGCACAGATCTTGAAGAGGGACTAGCTCAAAGTGTAGCACGAAAAAACACAAGGCAATGGATGCTGTAGAATGTATCCTCCAATCTTCATCTTAGTAAATGTAAATATGTATATCACCAGGTTTCTTATAGAGGATAAGAGAAATTGTATCAGAGATGCAGCATTGATATTTGGCTCAACCTAGAACCGTGATGGCGAACCTATGGCACGGGTGCCACAGGTGGCACACAAAGCCATCTTGCTGGGCACACAAGCTGTCAGCCAATTTACTTCCAGCTGAGCATGCACGTGCGAGCTCTGAAGACCAGCTGGATTTCCTGCTGCAATCACGCGCATACACAGTAGAGGCCTGAAGATCATCTGGGTCTCTGCAATGCATGCATGCAGAGACCCAGCTGGTCTTCAGGCCTCTACTGTGCATGCGCGTGATTGCAGCAGGAAATCCAGCTGGTCTTCAGAGCTCTCCTGTGCATGGACACACAATTGCTCATGTGTACATGAGTGCCTGCACGTAGCGCACATGCATTGCATCTGCAAAAGCTGCATGCATGCACAGATGGTGCAGTTGCACATGCAGTGCACGTGGAGGAGCCGCACACAACTGCAGATAGCACATGCAAAATGCGTACTTTTCGGCACTCGGTAAGTAAAAGGTTCGCCACCACTGACCTAGAATCGGGGTGCCTCACTGAAGACAAAGTATAGTATCTGATAGCATGTAAATGCAACCCAAGTTTATTATTAAGATGAACATGAGAAGAGCTTTTAACAGTAAAGGAGAAGCTCTTATGTGTAATATTTTTAAAAGTTGCAATAAACATGCATACTGATAGCCTATCTTTAGTAGAAATTAAAACCAAAAGGAGGCTGATGAGAAACTACAAATACACCCATCAGTATGGTCAAGTACATTTGTAAATATAATAATTAATACAGAAATTAAAACCAAATGGTTTTATAAGTGGCATCCCCAATTTATTACTTTTTTCATTATTTTATGAGAACTATCTGGTTGCAATAAAAAAAATTTACTTTAGCCAAATTAAAGTTTTCCTTTATTTTTACTTCAGAGGGTGAAGGGAAAATCAAGTAGATCTGCTCTCCAATTTCCTCAACTATACATTAAGCGACATACATACATTCACACACATTCACACACGCACACACCTTAATCTGCACTGAAAATGTCTTATTTTTTTTCTTTTTAACTGAAAAGGTAGATCCTGGAGTAAGTGCAAAATGCAAAAATCAACTGACAGGAAATGCTGAACAAACAGCATAATTAAAATACAAAATATTTTATATTATTGAACTATTAAACGGGTAATGTTCGCTGTTTTTGTAAAACTTTGGAACCACACAGCTGATTTCTTAAATCTAGTCCATGTCAACTTCCAGAACTATTAATGAATTAATTAGCTTCATTTTTTGATGCTTCATCAAAGTTTTCTACAAGATCTGGAAAAGATGGAAATATATAATAAACTCAAAAACATTGTTATTAAAAATGCATTTAGAAGATTGAAGTATTTATATACTAGTAAAACTTGCCTGTCTATAACCTTCAATGAATCACAATAATTGAAATACACTAACTTAAAAATGTGAATGAAACACAGGCCCCATTACCCCTTGGAATTAATATTTCAAGAATGTTCAGACCAGTTGTATTCACAAAGCTATGGCTGTTGCAGCACCACTATGGTCAGCAACAGTCCTCTAACTATGACTTCCAATGCTCCTTGTCAGCTTCCCACAAGCAAAGTCAATAGAGAAGCCAGCAGTAAGTCAAAGATCATTTTCACTCTCATTGCTTTTTTGCCTGAAAAAGGACATTCTGTTTATCTGTTTAGGTAAATAAGTATCTCTGAAAGAATAAGCCAATGGGTCATGGATTGTCTAGTAATGAAATAATTAAACTTGTTTTAACCTCAAAACTTACAAATACTTACAAAACATCTTTTGCTTTTAAAGAATTATCATATAGCATATTTTGGTGCATTAAACAGCTTCCAATTCCTCCTATATCCAGACATTAAATAATGCAACACTCCTAAATTCAATTCTGCTATGGAGTAAACAACATGTAGTGGTACCTCAGTACTCATAGTTAACTGGTTCTGGGAAATACAATGTGTACCAAAAACAATAGTACCAAACCAATTTTTCCCATAAGGAATAATGTAGTGAGTCACAAAGCAGCCAACATTGGTGCATCGAGTACCAAATTAATGAGTACTGGGACAAAATATTTATGTCAAAATGTGTTGAGTACCACATTTGATGAGTTTCAAAGCAGTTGAATGCCAAGGTACCACTGTACATTCATACAGACAGTCCCCAGATTAAGAATGTCCAATTTACAAACAACTTATACTTAAGAACAAACTGCCTACTACAAAAAATGGCAAAGGGAATAGTTCTGTGAACCAACAAACTGAAGCTACCCAATGTTTTTAATGTACTGTATTTAATATACAAGTGGTTTTCCACAATTCATAAAAAACATTTTATGGCTTCAGTGGTTTGTTGCCTTAAGGAAGGAAAACACCATCTACCATTTTTACTAATAGACCATTCATAAGTTCGAGTTTTAACTTACCTACAAATTTGAGTTGAATGGAATTCATTGAAGAACTAAACTTGTTTTTAACCTAGGGACTTCCTATACTTCATAATTAATATGAAGCAAAATTCTGTGCTTGTTTCTAAAATGTACCTTTTATTTATGGATCAAATCTATAGACTGTCTCAGTTTTACTAATTTTTATAGATGTATACCTTATCTTACATTGTGTATCATAGTGATGAAATGTTTTCTTTTAAAATATCCATTCTTGGAACAGTCTTCTAATTAAAGACTAGAATCACCCGGTACCTATTCAAAGATCATGCAGTAAAAGGTAAATTATTTTCAAATTAATCCAAACCTACCAGGAACATCATCATCTTCCTCATCAATATCTTCTGATTTTGGTACTTTGCTATCCAACACTAGAAAATAAAAATGTTAATTTATTTCAAGAATTCACATTCATGTAGTTAATTATCTGGATTATAAAGTTGCTATAAATTCACAGCTTGCTAAATGTGTCAATACATGTGAAAACCTTCTTTTCAAAATATAGACTTGTAGCTTGTTTCACTTCACTGAATGGAGCTCTTTAAGGATCCTCTCCATCAACCTTTGACCTAACTTTTGATTGGGCTACAAGAGGAGAATTTAAGTCTACTCTTGCTTTCATTTTCCATTTATTTTGTTTTCAGAGCAAAATGCCCAACTTTGCAATTCAAATTGATGAGCATAATTCAAATAAGTTTTTAAAAATTATTCCTCTGCAGACTTTTATGAAGTTATCACTAGATTTCATGAATATTTAATGCTGTTTTAAAATTCAATTTAAAAGTACTATAACTCTATAGACTGCAACCTGATTCCAATTCAAGGTAACCCTTATTCTCTTTTTATCAGTCATGACCAGTACATGTAACATAGTACTTACCTTGTCTTGGGAACTGCTCCGCTAACTTTCGAAGACTTGTTAAACTATCGGCACCCAATTGGCTTAAAATGCCAGGTAACATTTCCGTGATTGGTTTGGCTTCAGCAGGACCAGTAATTGCAAAAGTATTTGCAGAGAGCGAAGCCTGGACTTTTGGATTGTTGAAATGAATAACTGTTCCATCATCTTTTATCATATTCACCTATTTTAAATATAGATTAGAACTTAGGCATATGGAGTAATATACCAAAAATATAATCAATCATTATACAAATAATCAAATAAGATTTTATTCTATAATAATAATAAATACCATAAGGTAATATAGACATATGTATTTAGGCTTGAAACAGATTTATTGGTATAATACAAAATCTAATCCACTTTTAACATAAAATTTTGTAAAGTAAGCAACATTCACATTAATATCTAATACAGATATAAGTTTCAGGTTACAGAAACTTACTTCTTAGCATGGTGACCCCTTTATTTTGAGCAATGAAAAATTAAGATAATTCATGTCAAAGGCTTAAAAATTAATACAAATCCATTTTGTCAAAGCTTTCTTTTATTGTATTTTGATTCTACTGAAAAATGTCTAAGAGATTTAAAGAATTATTTTTCAATCTATTTCAAATTAATATAAGTATTGTTGTTATCTGGATGTACCTCAACTTACTTACATGTTGAGTGCCTACTTCTTGTCTAATAAAAATATTAAATAATACATTATGTAAAAGTGTATCATCCGTATTGTTCCTCTAGCATAATTTAACGTACAGCATGAATGTAAAGTAGGCAAATATTACAGACCTGATTCAGTACTACTTGCTATTCTTTGTCTAAAATAAATTATAAGCAATTGGTTACTTTGTATTGTTGATAGGTTGACTAAAACACCAATCATTTTAAATGTATTCACTTCCAATAAATGAAAGTTAGAACCAAGGGACCTATGTTTTCAGACATTTAGAGACTTAACATACTATCAAACTTCAGAGTAGGGTTTTCCTCTATTTCCCTTTCCCACACAGATTTAAAACAATGTTGCATTTCAGAAATGAATCTGTCAACCTTTATTAGATTACAGGCTACCTGCCCACTCTACTTCATAACCTCTATGAATACTGAAGCATTACAATTATGAAGATTATGAAAAGAAGCATTCAAATATAATATAAAATATTAACATTGATGTACCTCTTCAATGCCAGCAATATTGTTTACTGCCAATTTTTTAAGTGAACTCTGAAGTTTTTTGTCATCAGCTGTTGCTGTTCTGTGGACCACCTTCTTCTTTCTACGAGCTGTACCCTGAGATACAAAAAAATACATGAATTGTTTCCAAATGAAGTGTTTCATATCTACTTACTTTAAAAAGTATTTATAAATGTGTTTTTTTAATCAAATGGGACTTACAACTATAATGCCTTTCAGCATGAGATTTTGTAGGCAGGATCCTATTTCAAAAGATTTTTATCCAACTCAGTTGAAAATATTAATGTATTCTTGTTTTTGCCAAAGCATCTCAATCATGACAGTATGCGGTCATAAGTTAAATGCATGTATATGTGGTCTGTGTGCATTCCTCATATCCCTGGGTAATGGGGCAGGCCCTGTTTCTGTTGCTTTCCCATTAAGCTAGAGGTCATACAATCTCTTTTCTATCTCATGTGAGCAAAAACTGCCACTAATTGGTGTTTAGAAAATATAGCTTCTATTGATTTTAATACCGGTATATAGCACCTTCAATGAGAAAATCAATTCTGCTTTTGGATAATAACACTCAACAGCAACTTGCATGTTTTTTTTTCCAAAAATAGAAGAAGGAATTGCGAGTTACTCTATCTGTACTGAACACATTAAAATGGACAACAGCCTGTGGAAAATAGAAATGTGGAACAAGTCCCTATTATATCAATATTTTGAACCTACATGTATCTACCTACAAATGTATGCAATAATTATAAATTCTAGAATATTCATATGTCACTATTCATACCTTTCCACCTATTCGGACCTGAGCCTGAAGTTTAGCCAGTTTTTCTTGATTCATCTTGCTTTATCTGAAAAATAAATATACTAGCTAGGTTTATAACAAATCCAGAATTCATGTTTAAATAAATTATTGTCTTTCAAAACAACAGGTTTATCCATTTTAATATCATACAATATCAGCAATTTATCAAAAATAAATCCATATTTATTCCTGAACCCAGTTTGTTTGGAGAAGGAAAACATAATGGAAACATGACTATGTTTTATCAGAAAGGGGAAAAGGGAGATGCACGTTCCATCTTCACTCCTAATTATAACTGGCTTTGCCCTGACACACTGACCTTAATATCAATGTTTGTTTTGTCTGTAAAGTGAATAGCATTTATTCACTGATGCTGAAAAAAATAAAGGCCCTATGTACCCTATGTGATTATTTTAAGCCAAAAAAAAGGTTTTCCTCTTTCTCAATGCAGTAGAACAGGGCCCCCCAGGCCACAGCCCACTACCAGGCCTTAAACCGTTCTGAACTGGGCCAAGGAAATGGGTGAGCATGTTCCCACTTGAATAAGCAGCAGGCAAGTGTGTGTGTTCCATTTGCATGTGTGCCCACTGCTTGCGCAAGTAGAGCTTCAAGTGCTTGCCTGCCACTCGCAAAGAATCATCCCCTCCCCACTGTTGGTCCGCAAAGCCAGAACAGTTGGGAAACTCTGCAGTATAATTCTATCACATAAAAATGGAAGCTAATAAGAATTAAGTCCATCTTTATCCACATATATCCAGGTAATTTATAAATCATTTCTTGCTCATGCTACAATATTAAATAAATTAAAAGGCATTGATCAGAGTTTAGCAAAGTTAAATATAAGTTACATTGGTATTTTAACTTTTTACTTTGAATTTTAGAACAGCATTTTAAGGCTCATTTCGCCTTTATGGTACAAAACTCATAAGAAATACCTGTTTATCTACAACTATATGAGGCTACCTTTAATAGATGGGAAATATGAATATATAATTCACATGTTGATTCACTTTGCAGTAGAAGTGTAACACAATTTAGATGGGTTTGAGGAAGTATGTGTAGAACTACAGTTCTACAAAAATACCGAAAACCCATCAAACACAGCCAGTTAGTATCTTTTCTATAAAACTATGCTTATATATAAATTTATCACAAGAGTGCCAATGTCAGCATTTTACTTTTGATTATGTGGAGGGGTGTTTATCTGAAATAAACATGAATAATCCTGATTGCTCTTTAGAAGGCCAGATCCTGAAGCTGAAACGCAAATACCTTGGCCACCTAATGAGAAGGAAGGTCTCACTGGAGAAGAGCCTAATGCTGGGAACGATTAAGGGCAAAAGAATAAGGGAACAGCAGAGAATGAGGTAACTGGATGGAGTCACTGAAGCAGTTGGTGTAACTTAAATGGACTCCAGGGGATGGTAGAGGATAGGAAGGCCTAGAGGAACGTTGTCCATGGAGTCACGATGGATTGGACACAACTGTGCAACTAACAACAACAAAGATGAACACACATTAACATCAAGGGAAGGCTTTTTAAAGATACCTTCCTAAGTGTCATCTATAGGTCAAAATGCTTTTGCCCATATAGCTTCTCAGCCTTGGAATGCATACCTTTAGGAATAGCACGGAGACCATTTTTCTGCTTTTATAAAAGAAAGCAAAACCTTCCTCTACAATCTAACCTTTTCAAAATGACTGGCTTAACTGTTTTTATAAAGTATTTATATTTAATGATTATGGAAAGACATACATTATAAAAATACATTGAATGATAAAATATATACCTATTAAATTTCCTCATGTTATAAACGTATTGTCATGTTTTCCTGCTATATTTGTGCAAACTCTTAGAATCTCCTGTAGTTATATACCATTATGTTTACCTGCACTTGCATTATTTCCCAACATTGTCCCAAAAGGCCAAGAGTTAAAAATAACCAACTTCAGCACATAACCATCAATCAAATCATCCTAACATTACTTAGAGTTCAGAGATTTTTCCACTGGATTAGCAATGACATGCCCTTTAATGCTAACCATGCTGTTCTCTGCTTAGCAGAGCATGTAAAGCCCCAGCAAGTTGAAAGCTAGGGTGCATTTTTTCTCATTATAGTGCAAAATGTCATATTCCACCAGACCTATATAGAACTCTAAAATGATAATTGACTTAAATCTTTGCAGAACTGAAATATATGTAAATTGAAAATGAGAGCGTTTTAGACAGGGAAACAGAAAAGGACCATACAAAGTTAAACACCCACTCAAGACAGTGAGAAAGATGTTCTCAGAAGCAGGTAAAATAAATTATTTTGTCAGTGATCTTGAAAATACAAATTTGCTCACATTATGGAAAAGGGAGATGTACTGTATTGGAACAATTTTTATTTTAATCTTTAATACAATCAGGAGTACATCTGTAACCCAAAGTAGCTGAAACAAGTACAGAAAGTACTTGGGGGGAGGAGGGGAGATATAATATATTCTTCCAGGCAAAATAGACATCTATTAAAAAAGCCAAGTTCCTCTCTGCTTTGGAATTTGGCATGTCAAAGAAATGTAACTGCTGATATAATGGCTAATCATAAAGATTGATATTACACTCATAATAGTAATTAGCAATAAGCTTTATTTCATACACCCAATAACCTCGTTTTCTCTTACCAACAGCAGGTTGTCAATTTGTAAAAGGCACAATTTGTAAAAACTGCAATACACAGATATAATCAGAAGGAGGGGGAGAAAAACAAGTTAAGACCAAGTGGTACAAAATTTAAAAAAAAACAAAAACGATTGTAGCGAATAGGAGAAGTTGAAAGGCTGCCTACTAACAACTCCAGAGCCCAAAGGGGGAAAGGGGTCTGAAGAAACCCCCTCTCCCAGCCCAAGGAGAGAGGGGAGCTCCTGGTGTTAAAACTGCTGGACGGAAGCTTTCAATCCTGAGGGAAGGGTTGGAGGAAATCCAGGGGACATATCTGCTCCGAGGAAGGAGAATTGAGGTGCAAGAAGGTGAGAGATCCTGGGCCCGGGGGAAAAAAAATATTTCTTCACTTAGGAGAAACACCACTCTTGTGCTTTAGAGAAGAGAAGAGGTGGAGCTTGCGAAAGGTCCACGAGACACCTCGCTAGTCTCGGGTTGACGGCAGAAAAGGTGCATTCACACGACCGGAAGCACATAAACCAACCCTGACAAAGGGAGAGCGCGAGCGGGGAAGGCAAAAGGGTCCCAGGAATGCGAAATAAGCCAACCAAGGAGGGGGAGCCCGGGCTTCCCGAAGGCGAACTACTCGCCAGGCCCACTCTCCTCCCCCTCGCTCTTCGGCCCACCAGCAGCCCCTCCCACCGTGCATGGCGCTCTGCGCGCCGGCCGAGCAACCCCCGGTTCGGCTCGCGGCCTCGCGAGGGGCGCAAGAGCAGCAGAGGGTCAAGCGGGAAGTTTTCACCTCAGTCCGACGAACGAAGCAACACGCGGCAACAACAAGATGGCGGTGAGGGGGAGAGCGTGAGAGGGGTCTGGACCGAGAAGGCCTGGAACCACGGGACCGCGGCCCCGCCCCTCTCATCCAATTGGCGGACAAAATGAGTCGGGTGTATAAAATGGGCGCCGGCAGCCGCACCCTTCCCCGGCCCCCGCTACGGGCAAGTGCGGAGACTCTGTGTGCTATGCACCGACCGTAAGGGGGCAAAAAAAAACAACAAAAAAAACAAAAAAAAGTGGGTGAAAGAATTTACGGCGATGGATGCTGGGAGTTGTGGTTTTCCTTAGACATGCCAAACCAGGAGGCCATCGCTTTGTTGTTTTTAAGGCGCAGGAGCTGTTCGCACCCGGGGGAACTGAAGAGGAACTGCTTCCCTGGAAGCGGGAATCGCCGTTTTTTGAGATCGCGCTTTCATGCAGAAGAATAAAATTTCAGCTTGTGCTTCAGGAGCTTAACGTTTCCTCCTTCCCATCCACATAACGCGGCAGTAAAGCCTGTTCGGTAGGCAACAGGGAAGGGACGTAAATCCCACCGAACAAAATACGACACGGGTCAGGTAGCGCTTCAGATTAGCGCAGAACGGGCTCAGTCATATTTTCCCTGACAAGTTTCACACAACAACTTAATCTCGTTGCTGCCTTTCTTGAGCCCTTGATTCCAGTGTGGACTCCATTCAAAGGAACAAGCAGCTCAGATGATATTCCGGTCTTTACCACCACCACCACCAATTATATATATATTCTCAATAATTTTATATATATATATAGTATAGAATTTTACATATATTAAATATATATTTATAT
>JAEANM010002637.1:0-24062 GCA_017656035.1 Myanophis thanlyinensis | reverse complement strand
CCACAGCCGCGCGCCCCGAAGCCACCGAAACCGCTGCAGCCGCGCGCCCCGAAACCGCCGCCGCCGCGCACCCCGAAGCCGCCGAAGCTGCTGCAGCCGCGCGCCCCGAAACCGCCACTGCCGCGCGCCCCAAAGCCGCCGAAACCGCTGCAGCCGCGTGCCCTGAAACCGCCGCAGCCGCGCGCCCAGAAGCCGCCGAAACCGCTGCAGCCATGCGCCCAGAAGCCACTGAAACCGCCGCAGCTGCGTGCCCAGAAGCCGCCGAAAGCCGCCAAAACTGTCGCAGCCGCGCGCCCAGAAGCCGCTGCAGCCGCGCGCCCAGAAGCCACCGAAACCACCACAGCCACGCGCATCGAAGCCGCCGAAAGCCGCCAAAACCGCCACAGCCGCGCGCCCAGGAGCCGCCGAAACCGCCGCAGCCGCACGCCCCGAAGCTGGTGAAACCGCCCCCAAAGCTGCCACCGCCCCCCCAAGCCGCCGCCACCCCCCCCGAAGCTGCCCCCGCTCCCCCCAAGCCGCCGCCGCCCCCTCCAAGCCGCCCCCACCCCCCCAAGCCACCGCCGCCCCCCCCGATGCTGCCCCCCATGCCGACGCCCCCACACGCCGCCCTACACTGATGCCTCCCCCCCTGCCGATGCCCCCCCGACACCAACCCCCCCGTCCTCTTTTTTTGGCTATGAAATATGGTCAACCTAGATTATTTCTATGAGTGAAAACAGTATGGGATTTTCAAAAATTATCCGGGTAGCATTTCTGATCCTTATAATCATTTCCAGAGTGCTCTTTGGTTTCATTGTTCCCAAGTTGCTTACTGTATTTCTAAAAAAAAGGGAGACCACTTTAGTTCACTTTCTAAATATTTATTTTTATTTTGACGAGGATGAGAAATGATTTGTTCCAATGCTAGGGATCTACAAAAGTAAAAAATGTACCTTGCATAGAATCTATTACAATTAAAAGCAAAATGTATTTAGATAAGAAATTATTTTGATGCTTTTCCAACCCTTAACAGACTTAAGATAGCATTGCCATAAGTCAAATAAAGATTACCATTATTACACTATGCTTTCATGAATTTTATCATTATTACAATGCTATAATATATGCTTGAATTGCATTATCTAGATTAGAAGATCACCAATCATGCATCTGTAATCCATGTTGTAGGTAGATTCAGATTTTTCCTCTCCGTGTTCATTAATATATTAATTTATAGAACTTGAAATGATTGCACAAATTTAGAAAAGATTTTGAATTACAAGCTGAATATTATATTTCTGCTTTGCTCTTGATCTACTGCATTGTTTCCATAAGTTCTACTGACCTACTTTACTACCGCAAGCTTCTCACCTTCTTTGCTTCACACCTACATCGACAGCAACTGTCACTTCAAGAACTACAGATAATTTGAACCAAATTTTCATTTGAACTAAGACAAAAATATCAGTTAAGGAACAAAGCTAACAACACACAAATTAATCTGATAATGCTGCATTCTCTTGCCTGCCCCCACCTCCTTTTTTTCTCCAGCATACATGATACATCATAAACTGTATCAAAAACAAGAGTAGATTTTTTTTAACATTGGTTGCTTTCAACAAATTATAATGTAAACTATACTAGAATTTCAGTTTTAATATGATAACTCTAGCTAGTTTAAACCAGGAGTCATTTTTAAATCTTCTTCTTGCAGTTGTTTTAGAGGATAGAGTTCGTGAACCAAGGAATATTGCTGTTGTTCAGTCAACACAAAATCTTTTTGAGCAAAACTGGAGGAAATAATTGTTCAAAGAACATTGAATTGAACATTCTAACCCCTGGGCAATAGATCAGCCCCAATTCACAGCCCATAAGGAACTGGGAGATGCAAGCGAATGAAGCTCTATCCACAGATGCACGGGATCCAGGCAGCATGTGAAACCATGAACCTGGTACACAGAACTGGTCCCCAGTACCCAGGGACAGTTATTCTAAAATATTATATGAAATGGCCTGAAAAGCAATATAGAGTTCAGCATGCTATAGCTGTACCAGCACCATTTGGGTAATAATAAATATGATGATAAAATGTCATATCATATTCTCTTCAGGTTTTTCACCTGTCTGCTCCTTTTTCATAATCATCTTTTATGCACATAACAATAAATATGATAAATTCCATCTTATGCGCTTTCAGATTAAAACTGTCTGAATGATATATAAATAAAACTGGTTACATAAACAAATGAAAAGGATAGAAAAGAATGGTAAACTAGAAAAATGAATATTTATAATATCTCAACTGATTTTTAAAATCCTGATTGATTAAGGACCATCAAGTTGTTGTTGACTCTCTATCCACATCGCTAGATGTTCTTCATGGAGATCTGTCTGGTTTTCTAGCCTGGTTTATTCCAAAAGTTCATCCACTCTGCTGCTACTTGCCCTTTTCTCTTTTCTGCTACCATTCCCACTATTAGATCCATAACTCTAGATATTTGTATACTATGTCCAAAGCAGTGGTGGAATTAATTTTTTTTTACTATCGGTTCTGTGGGTGTCACTTGGTGGGCATGGCTAGGGGGTCATGTTACTGGGTGGGCAGTTTCTGTCAGCAGGGCAATAAAGATTAGGCTAGAAACAACACCAGAATGTTTTTTCCTGCCTTCCTTACAGGATTTAACCCTGTAAAGTGGAAAAAAACAAAAGAAGATTTCTTCTAATAACTTGTTCTCTGAACTGCTTAGAAAATTTACTACCAGTTCTAGCGAACCTGCTAGAACCTGCTGAATTTCACCTCTGGTCCAAAGTATGATAATTTGAGCCAGATCATTTGTGCCTTGTATGAGAACTTTGAGTTGATCTTTTCAATGATACATTGATTTGTTTTCTTAGCTATGCACCATAGTATTTTCATGTCATCTCCAATACAAAGTTCAAAGGCAGTAATATTGTATCTTCAAACTCCAATTTTTGTTTCCATTTTTCTAATCTTACTTTCTGAATTATAGTTTCTGTGTTTAGTCAATGCACAATGCAGTAAAAGACTATCAATTCTGTAGCTTTAACTTAAATTTAGAAGATTATTTGTAAACTAAATAAATCTATACATTAGTTTCAGAATAATATACTGGTTCACAATGAAATATTACATTTATCTTATTTAAACTTAATTACATATGTATATATCTCTATATTAACAAGGACTGAAAGTATTTTTCTATATTATAAGAACTAACCAATTTGAATAAAGAATTTGTTTATCAAAATAAGAAATTATTTTGTTATTGTTAACACTGACTAAAATAGCTTTGATTGTGAAAATGCAAATTAAATTCAACATGAAATATATTTAAGGTATGCTAACAACTTGTATAGACATCATCCTGCCAACAAAAGTGCATATAGTCAAGGCTATGGTTTTCCCAGTTGCAATGTATGGTTGTGAAAGTTGGACCATAAGGAAGGCTGAGCGCCAAAGAATTGAGACCTTTGAACTATGGTGTTGAAAAAGACTCCTGCAAGTCCCTTGGACTACAAGGTGATCAAACCAGTCAGTCCTACAGGAGATCAACCTCGACTGCTCTTTAGAAGGCCAGATCCTGAAGATGAAACTCAAAATACTTTGGCCACCTAATGAGAAGGAAGGACTCACTGGAGAAGAGCTTAATGCTGGGAACGACTGAGGACAAACAGTGGGGACAGCAAAGAATGAGGTGGCTGGATGGAGTCACGGAAGCAGTCGGCATGAGCTTAATTGGACTCCAGGGGGTGACAGAGGACAGGAAGGTTGGAGGAATGTTATCCATGGGGTCAGACATGACTTCGCAACTAACAACAATAACAACTTGTATCTTGTCCTTATGGGAATAATGGGACTCTTCTGAAAGCAGTTACTGGAGTGGCTCTGCTGACTTACTGTCTTTCTACTTCCCTACACCAACAGATGCAGAATTCAACTATCAAGGATACAGCAGCAAATAGCATTCAAACACTCAGAGCATTTGCAGAGCATTGTGTTTGTGCAGTTTTCTGAAACGTGGTTGTTAGTTATGTGATGGCAGCTGATATTTCGGTATTATCAGTAGTTGGTCTTCTCAAATCAAGCTTTTTGTTCAAAGGTGTTTACTTTTAAATTATCAATATATAATATTCTGGAAATAAAGTTAGCTATACTTGTAACCTCTTGAAAAGAAGAATAGAATAGCTATTATATTTCGGTTGCTAAATATTTATGAATCTGCGGTAAAATAAAATGAAACATATTTTTCTTACCATTTTTACTGATGTCAAGTTCTTTGAGATTAACTAAACTGGCAATGCTGGTTGGCAGGCTTGAAAGGTCATTATCTGGGATACTCAGTTTACGTAGAGCTTGACAGTTGAATAATTGCTAAAAAGCAAGAGAAAAATAGTTACAAAATTTCTCATAAAATTTTAGTATGTTTTAATGTTTAGAGCAATTATATAAGAGAGCATAAAACAGAACATACAGTCTACAGTTTAATAGCCAGTAAGAATCAGTAGACATATTAGAAGAATTTTCTCTTTATTCTCTTTAATCATATTTCTACTTCCTAACCACAGCAAGAGCACATTATCTTCTACATAAAAATAGTAAGAAGCAAAGAGATGTTAGTAAGGTTTTTCTGTTAACAAAGTTTCCAAACAAGAGTGAAAAAACTAGAAAGGTTACTGAAAAAAACTTGAGGGTACATATGATTTTGCAAACTTCTAAAAGTAAGAAGAGGGACACATGTTGATCAGGAGACAATTACCTTAACTTATAATTTAAAAAAGGAAAATAACACCACTATTTAAAATGTATATTATTTTATTTAACTATGAATTGAAGCAGAAGCAGAATCCTGCTGCTGTAAAATTTGCTGTGTGTGTGCAGGTGTGTCTGAATCAGTTTTGACACCAGGTGACTGCCTAGACCTGTGATGGCGAACCTATGGCATGGATGCCACAGGTGGCACACAGAGCCATCTTGCTGGGCACACAAGCTGTCAGCCAACTTACCTCCAGCTGAGCATGTACATGCAATTGTGCATGCACATATGTGCGATTGCAGAGACCCAGCTGGTCTTTGGACCTCTGCTGTGCATGCGTGCGATTGAAGCAGGAAATCCAGGTGGTCTTCCAAGCTCTCCTGTGCATGCACACACAACCGCTCATATGTGCATGAATGCTTGTGTGAAGCACGCGTGCACTGCATGTGCAAATATGTAAATGATGCATCTGCACATGCAGCACCTGTGGAGGAGCCGCACGCAAGTATGTATGGAACGCGCAAAGCATGTACTTTTCAGCACTCGGTAAGTAAAAGGTTAGCCACCACTGGCCTAGAGAAATTTCTGCTATTTTCTTGCCTACATTGTCAGAAATAGTTTATCTTTCATTCTAGGGCTGCAGAAGAATGACTGTCCCAAGTCACCTAGCTGGTTTTGTGCTTAAAGCAAGACTATAATTCATAGTCTCCTGATTTCTAGTTCAGTGCCTTTCACCTTTATATCAAACTGGCACTCACAGTAGAATTAATAAAACTTATTATTATTCTTAGAGGATAAGCATCTAACCTATGGGAAATTAAAATTTATAGAATTTCTGTTGAATAAATTGCAAATGAAGATATTTGAAATATCTAGTGTGTAGATTTGCATTTGCATAACTGGTTTTGGTATAATTCATGAAGTGACCTATCTGTTCCAAATGTATTTCGTTAGAAGTCTGAGAGCAAATGAATAAAATCAAATCAAATTTTATTCGTCACATACACAGTCATATATGGTACGAAATGCAGTGAAATGTCTATGCAACTACCCTGTGACCATAGGTAGTAGAGCAAGAGGTACTAGTATAGATAGGGTAGGAGAATAAGTTAGGGGGTGATAGAGAGGGGTAGATTATGGGAATGCTGTTTACTTCTGGGTTGTTATGATCTAGGGTCTGTATTGCCTGTGGGAAGAAGCTTCTTTTTAGTCTCTCTGTGTTGGCTTTCAGGGAGCAGAAGTGTCTTTCTGACTGCATCGTGGCAAATAGTCCATTGCTGGGGTGGCTGGGGTCCATTATTATCGTCCTGGCTGTGGTTCGCATTGTTTGTTGTATATGGAATGCAGTTCAGGAGCTTGGTGCATATGATGTGCTCTGCTATGCACACCACCCTCTGTAGGGCTTGCCTCTCCTGTATGGTACTGTTTCCGAACCAGGTAGTGATGTTGCCCATCAGGATGCTTTCTACTGTGCAGGCGTAGAAGTTCCTGAACACTTTGGGAGGCAGTCTGAAGTCTCTTAGACGTCTAAGATGGTATAGATACTGCTGGGCTTTTCTCACCACAATATCGATGTGTTGAGTCCATTTCAGGTTCTGTGAGATGTGGACGCCTAGGTATTTGAAACACTCCACTCTTTCCACTGGGCTCTTGTTGATGACGGGTTTCTGGTATGGTCTTTTCTGCTTTGTACATAGTCCACAATCAGCTCCTTTGTCTTGCTGACGTTGAGGAGGAGGTTGTTTTCCTGACACCAGTTCTCCAGGTTCCTAATCTCAACTAGGTAGGCCGTCTCATTGTTGTTAGAGATCAGGCCCATCACGACAGTGTCATCAATGAATTTGATGATGGTGGTGAAGTCTGTAGTGGCCGAGCAGTCATACGTGTATAGGGAGTATAGCAGAGGGCTCATAATGCAGCCCTGGGGTGCTCCGGTGTTGAGGGTGAGTGACTTTGAGACTTGCCCTCCCATCATTACAGCCTGTGGTCTCTCAGTTAGAAAGTTGGAGATCCACTAATATAGGGTGTGCTGAGGCCCAACTGCTTCAGCTTGCTGGTGAGTGTGGAGGGGATTATGGTGTTGAATGCTGAACTGTAGTCCACAAAGGGTATTTTGACATAATTTCCTTTTTGAGTGTTGAGGTGAGTGAGTGAGGTGTGGAGGAGGTGGGAGATGGTGTCATTGGTTGAGCAGTTATGGCGATAGCTGAACTGTAGGGGGTCCAGTGTGTCCGGTAGTGAGGAAGTGATGAGGTCTTTGACTAGTCACTCAAAGCACTTAATCACTGTGGAGGTTAGGGCTACGGGGCAATAGTCATTGAGGGTAGTAGGATGTGGTTTCTTGGGGACGGGGACGATGGTGGACTCTTTGGAACATGTAGGGATTATTGATTGGAGTAAGGAGAGGCTGAATTTCCGTGAACACTGGTGCCAGTTGGTCTGCACAGGAACTGAGGATACAGCCTGAGATTTCATCTGGTCTTGCTCTTTGGCACAAGTAAATGCAACAGCTTAGTGCAAACTAATTTTCATTACGAGAATGGTTATTTTAGGAATAATGTTTTTATCCACCTTTTATTGTGAAATAAATAATAATATAGCAAATATGAGAAGTGTTATAAAATTACTTGTAACAGCTTTTTTATTATATACATTTTCTCAGGAAATTTTAGTTGTCCAAAAACTATAATGATCTAGAACATTTAAGTTGACATTACTGATATGTAATATGTACCCTTGCTTATGTCTTGTCTAGGTTTTTAGTTATACTGGAAAGAAAACAAACAATAGGAGAAAGCTGTAGCAGAAGTATCGCATCATGCTGGCAAAATTGCATAGATGTTCCATTCAAGTCACCAGGAATTAAACTCAACTTGAAAACAAGTTCAATCTATTTATTCTTTTTAGGAAGAATGTCTGCACTGCCATTACTACTGTTAGCATAAAAGTACAGTGAAATATATATTCTCGATGTAGTGTCATAATTTTCAACTCTGAAAAGCATGTCAAAAGTTCCATAGTTGGAAAAGATTGGTATTTGAGCAAGTCTGAAAGGAGCTTTATGACAATTAAACATTTTGGTCTTGAAAAATATAAATTGTCATTATACCATACCCTTGTTAGTGTACTTCATTATCTTAAGAAATGCCAAGAAATCTTTGGACTTCAACACTATGTGTTCAATTAATATATAAGAAGATGTTAGACTTATTTGGTGTATTTGTGCCTCAATGGCTTTAAACTAAGCAGTTCAACAAAAGCATGTGATTTTTAAAATGTTTTTATATCCCTGGAGCTGTAGGCTTCAGCTCTAGAGAAAACTGGGAAAGATTATTATTATTTATTTAATGTCAGCACTTGCTGATGAGGAACAAAACTTATCTACACATTGTATTAGTTAAAATTGAAGGATTTTTATTTATTTATTTGTATACTGCCTTTATTTTTATTAAAGAACTCAAGGCAGAAAACATACCCCACACATATTCCTCCTATTTTTTCCACAACAACCACGTAAGGTGAGCTGAACTGGGCTGAGAAAGAGTGATGGCCCAAGATCACCCAGCTGGCTCTCATGACTAAAGCAAGGTTACAACTCGGTCCCTCAATTTCTAGCTCGTTGCCTCAACCACTAGACCAAACTGGCTCTCATATTAAGCAAAGATGACCCTCTCCTGTTACGGATAATACTTTTCTATAGACCTGGGATAGTCTATAGGTATTTTATAACTGTGAGCTCTAGTTCTGGTTGACTCCTGCAACATTCTTTGTCAACCATCTTATTCCTCCCAATATTGTCTGCTTGACTTTTCACAAGAAGTCTTTGAATCCCATAGGCTATCAAACAGGGTTTCCCAAAATCTGAGGTGTAGCTCCTTGAGCAGGTGCAGATAGAGTCTGGAAGTGGGTGGATGGGTAGGAGTGAAGAAACTTTTTGTTACATTGTTATAATGTATCTACCTTTTCCAAAATTTTATCGTAATGTTTTTTTGTTCTCATTTTCATTTTTGTTCCTGTTGGTGTTTCTATTTTAGGGAAGTGTGTACATTAAGATTATACTAAAGAGAAGTGTGATGGCATAAAAAGGAATTGCTAGGAAACCAAGTTTCTGACTTGCTTTGAATTATCTCTTTGGCTGCAAGAAATCAATGATTTTTTTTTTTAAAAAAAACTTATTTTTCACTGTCCACTAATGAAGCTGTGAACAATTAATTTTTATAACTGCAGGCAGATGTACATTGACTTGGAGAAAAATAAATGGAAATGGCAGCAATTGGAGCCATCACCAATTGGTGATGAAACACATATGGGTTTTCAAATGCCTCCTATATCCATAGTTATTATATTACTGTAGGTATAACTCATGCTTCAGTTCTAAACAGACAATAGTCCTCAAAGAACAATTGCATTTGGAATCAATGTCAATGAAACACATAGGTTTAATAGAGACAGGTGGATTCAGTTAGTAACAAATGGTATGCATCAATACAGCAAACTACACAGTACATAAAGTCTCAAATTTCTGTTTTTACATAAGATAGATCTCATGAAGCAAAGCATCTTACTCTGTCCAACAGCAAAGACCGTGAAGAGAAAAATGGACTACATGCTGCCAACACTCCTTGTTAATTTTGAGCACTGGCAGGGCATTGCTCACTATTACTTGCTACTCCTACTATTACCACTATTCCTGCTGTTGAGATAAACTGAGTTCATTTTCATTGTATTAGATTGTATGGCAAATACCAGAAACAAAAGAACACTACTGAGTTTTAAAATTATAGTTTAGTAGTAGTAAAATTTGATTTATACTTCCTCTTCTATAATCAGAGAAATATAAATTCCAGGAAGAAATTCCACATCAGGAATTCTCATTTCTGCCAACATAAAATAAAACTAACATCTGTCTTTGAAACTGAATCCTAATGGACTGGTCATTCTTGACTTGTAACAATCAAATCAACAATAAAATTTTGGTAACCCACTACCACCAACAATTATTATTGAAGAGGAATTAAAAGAAAAAAAATAGTTCCAAGATCCTGGTTATGAGAATGTAATACACATTGTTATACCAGATGCTACAGAATGTAAATCAAAGGGGCTGTTGTATTTTATCCTTAGATGACTTTTGTTATGATATGCCTTCATATCGAATTTAGCCATTCGATAGCAAAATGATGCACTGGAATATGATAGTTTTATATCACCCATAATTGGAATTTTCTCCTAAATGCTGCTACGTTTCCTTATTGTGGAGGAGAGAACAGGAGTGGATCCAAAGGGGAAGAGTGAAGAATGCCAGGTGTGGACACTAAGAATGTATATATTACAAGGTATGAAAGTTAGCCTAGTTTCTAAGCTAAACTAAGCAGTTATCTATATTCAGCAGCAGCGATACAGGAAAATGGTAGAAGAGAATGATTACTTTAGTGGCAATGTCAAAAGAATAAATATTAAAAATTACGTACTACTAGTTTTAAGATATCATCTATGTTTTGTTAAATATATAATGCTTTATTCTGTTTTTTAAGACAAGAAGTGTTTTTAAAGAACATCTAAATATTGTATATAACTACGTACCAATGCACATCATATTAAAAAGAGAAAATATACCTGAATCATACATCAGAAACTTTTATGCCACATAAAATTATGATCTGGTATCCAGAGCCTTTTCTATAAACAGATAAGTATAGCTAGGAATTGACTTGGTTATATCATTTTTCAATCAACCCCTGGAGAATAAATTAAATTGTTCCAGTTGTTCAACGGAGTGAAAACGCCATTGCAGCAAACATTTGAACTGGGCTATAAGGATAGGAAAAGAGCTAAACCAAGCCTCGGTTTAGTCTTGTATAGATATTTCTAATACTATTAACTTAAACAAATTTAAGTTCTACAGAATAATAGGAGAGTTTTAAGCACAAGTTTAATTTTATTGTTGAAATTAATGGGAGTTAATAATTAAGGTATTGAGTTATTAATATAGTCTTATTTACACAGAGAGTAAGATATACCAAAATCTGTAAAATTTTACAGTAAGTAAATATGCACTGTTTTGAATATGTATAATCCAAGCTGCACATTTTGTGCATAAACAATATTTCATGAACAGATAATAATACAAATGGTAAATGTCTTGATAAATAATGAAATAAATCCGCATTACACAAAATACATGTATGCATGTATGTGCTGATACTGTTTACTTTTTTATTTATGATTGAAAAGCTTAAGTTTTTCTTTCTTTCTCTCGCTCTCTTTTTCTTTCTATCATTCAATGAATCAATGAATCAATCAATTTGTATAGCCATCCATCTCAATAGGGTGACTCTGGGAAGCAGCCAAAATTAAAATAAAATAAAAACAACTGCAACAATACAAAATTTCAAATACATAAAAAATCAACAAAATATTATATCCCTTAATCACAAATATCACTTAGAAATGGGTTCCTGGGCACACTAAAGGCCCTAAATTCATGATCCTCCCCAATTTTATTTCATTATTCAGATTCTTTTAATTAAGAAAATAAAAGGGGCGCTGGCATGTCCTAAACTTTGTTTTCAAAACTACCCAGCACATTCCTGGAACCAGTAGATAAGGGCTGCAAAAATTCCAAATTGACCCAATAACAGCCTCATTTCCCCCCCCCCCCAAAAAAAAAAAAAAAAGGTTTTGGGCCTTTGCAATATCTATATTCTTCTGCTGGAGATGTCTCAGTATTATGAATTAATGGAGAATTTTGAGTCAATGCTCTTGCAGGCACAAAATCCAGTTTTATCTTATTATGTAATCTTTTTTATCTCTGCAAGCAAAGCCAACAGAAGCATCTTTTCTAAAGACTAGAAAACGGGTGTTATTAGCTCCCACAATGAATTTTGCCTATGCTGAATGTTCTTTTCATACAGCATGCTTCAAAAGTTCACTTAGCTAGACAGCTGCATTTACATATTATAGAAAGAAAGCATTTACCTTAGGAAGTTCTTCAATTTGATTGGCATCCAGATAAAGCTCCTCTAATGTCCGTTCAAAGTTAAAAACCTCCTTTGGCACTTGCTGAAGGCTGCAGTGGGAGTAATCAAGCACTGAGATGATTTCTTCCTCCCCTCGAAAACATCGGCATGGCACCAGGCGGCCAATAATTTTCCTTTTAGTTGTCATCTCCAAATGCCGCACTAAAAATAAAAAAATAATAATAAACTAAGTTATTTTCCAACATTACTGCTCATTTGAGTAGACAAATAATTAACCAAATGTCCAAGATCATTTCAGAAGACAATCAACAAATTCTAGAAAAGAAAATAAATTTCTTTTTACACAGAAAACCAGTATCAATTTATTAAACACTTTTTGTTCATTGCTTCTAACTTGGTGATGGTTTTTATATATAGCTCATAAACTAATGTAGAAGATTCCAAGCAAATACCCCAGAACCTGTGAATATGTTATTCTACAATTTCCTTAAGTATAGTTACTGTATATTTAGAACCAAAAAACCAAATATCTCCATTTTTTCTTCTCTTTTTTAAAATCTACATCCAGAAATATGAGTGGAAATTCCAAAACATATTGAGAAAGAAAAAAAATTAAGATGTATGTTGAAAGTCTAACAAATAAACCAGGGAAAGACTGTTTCCATAATTTACAGATGATTATAATTTGAATTTGAATCAATTTATTTTACTTTCACTACTCTACAAGACAATAATATTTTAATTGAATTAAGTAATTAAAATATTTTATATCAAGGAGTTTGTTAAAGTAATCCAACCATTATAAAAAGTAACCAAATACATTATACAGTAACCAAATACATGTGTTCACATGTCCCTGCTTTCGTCAAAACAATGAAAATAGCACAATGCCGTCAGCTTTGCCCTTTTTGTATGAATAATTCTTGAAGTTAGTGACTATCATTGAGGACAAACTTACAAGGTAACAAAATGGCATCTGTTATCTAGATATGGAGAAAGAAATTTGAAGAGGTCCAAAGATGCTTACAGACAAGGGAATAGTAGAGAAATCTCAGTGGGCAACAAAGTACATGAATAGGTACAAAACTCAGGAAAAATACAACGAACATTTTATAAATACAAAGAGGCAGACAAAAACCTAAAAACCTATAGAAACTTATTCAGGTTTGCATTGTTCTCCCCTGACAGTGAAGAAAATTGTTTACAAAAATAATTTAATTTGAACAACCATAATGCGATCTTACAGAAAATAACTGAACTGATATAATAGAAATAGCACTTAGCGCTTAGACTTGTATGCTGCCTCACAGTGCTTTACAATGCCCTCTCTAAGCAGTTTACAGACTCAGCATATTGTCCCCAACAACCTGGGTCCTCATTTTACTGATCTCGGAAGGAAGGAAGGCTGAGTCAACTTTGAGCTGGTCAGGACAGAACTGCTGGCAGTCAGCAGAATTAGCCTGCAATACTGCGTTTTAACCACTGTATCACCACAGCGCTACAGAATATCTAAAAAAAAGTTACTCACAATAGATATGTGGAGATTGTTGTAAGAAAAAGCCAGAAGGCTCTTTAATAAGAACATTCTTATTCTGAAAAGTAAGCACATTTTAGGGGGAAAAACATTATTTTTATAGTTTTTATAGTTAAGATCTCTAAGAGCAGGGGTCCCCAACCCCTGGTACCTGGCCACAGCTTATTTGGAACTTGACCTTGCAAGTGGTGGGTGAGCACGCATAGTGTACAAACTCAATTTGTTCAAGCAGCAGGTATGTGTGCCCATTGTTTGCACAATTGCATCTGCCACTCGCACAGAACCAATCATCCCCTCTCCACTCCCCACCAGTCCGCCAAGCTGGAAAGGTTGGGACCACTAGTTTAGAGTCATTCTGGAGTTAGACAGCCTGTAAATCTAAAATAACAGAAACCACAATTCTTTGCTAAAAGAAGGGTAAGGGTAAAACAACAAGAAAGGGGTCTATCTGCAGTTGCCTACTGTTTTTTCTCTTTATTCCCCAGGATAGCAAGCACTACACCATAAACATGATCATATTTGCCTCTTTGACATGGGACTTCATTGAAGTAGAAAATATTGTTTATAACTGAAAAATAGAAAAATAAAAAAATATATTTCAAAGTAGCTGTTAATGTGAGGGAAAATCCACATCAGAATATATTTAAGAATTATCACTTCATGCCCTTATCAAGTTTATTGTATGATATCATACTGGAGGAACCTATATTAAACTTGGTTATAGACATCATGGTTACAGTCATTTTAGGTTATTAACCCTCCCCCCCTTTTAAAAAAGTACTGTAGTAGCTGTTTCACTACACTGGCTCCTCATGAAAAGCTAATTTTTCCTCCAGTTCATATATTTATGGCCCAATTCCTGCTAATTTAACAGCAATTTGAACAAGATTTATACACAATTTGTTTATCTTCCCTTTTTCCCAGTCGTTTCCAGAAAAATGACTTCATAGCACCAATTATCACATGTGGTTCAGTGGTTAAAATGTTAGACTATGACTCAAGAGATCAAACTGCAAGTTCATCTTCAACTATGAAAATTCACTGGAGAAGTTCAGTATTGAAATTTCCTTGAATGTGTGGAAGGCACAGATAAGATTTGTGCTCCAGACGGTCTTTTTGTCTGTAGAAAAAGGTGATAAGGAGATTGGAATTGATTTGAAAGCAAGGATAAGTCTTACGTAACCCAGAGCATAGCTAAAATAGGGCCCTGGATCCTATCCCATTATACTCGCATCCAAACTGACATGAATAGTCCTCGACTTACAAGAGTGACCATTCAAAGTTACAATGGCACTGAAAAAAGTGACTTATGACCATTTTTTCTCCATTATGGTCACTGCAGCATTCCCATGCTCACATGATCAAAATTCAGACATTTGGCAACTGACTCATATTTATAATGGTTGTCCTGGGGATCATGTGATCACTTTTTGTAACCTTCTGACAAGCAAGGTCAACGGGGAAGCCAAGATTCATTTAATAACCATATTCTAACTGCTGTGATTCACTTAACAACTCTCTCAAGAAAGATCATAAAATGGGACAAAAGTTACTTAAATGTTTCACTTAGCAACAGAAATATTGGGGTCTTAATTAGTTAGTTTTCAACCTAACTGCCTTCACAGTTAGGTCATTGTGGAGAAAATTAGCAGAAAAAAGTACTAGTTATACAAATTTAAGAATCCAGAAAAATACTCTAGCAAATAAAATGATCTTGCTACCATCTTCTTGGAAGAAATTTCAACTGGAACTCTTTGTACTACATAGATAAGCTCTTCATGAAAAAAAAAACCCTTATTTATAAGCATTTAAGCTACATAAGTGCCTCTATGTCTGCAAACTAAATGTAAAGTGATTAAATATTTTATTTTATTATGTTGATATTTATGAGCTGGAATGAGCAAAGATAAATAAACATACCTACAAACATTTCAAGATATCGAGTTCATTAGCATCTTTTTACAGAAGCAAAGTGTCAGTTTTGTAAATTTTAAAATATTATGCTTTAAAAATTATACTTAAGCAGAGGAATATTAATGCAGAGAAGCATGCAATAAGTGAAAAACATTTAACTACCAGCCATTTAAAAAAAATACCAAAATTGGCAGATGGAGCAGTAAAACGGTATTCCATTTTTTTATTTTATTTACTACGTACAGATCGATCAAAGAAAACATCTATAAATGACTATAGTAGCAGAGCTAGACTGATATTATTTTTTTCTTTTTAAAAGCTTTCCTGAATCCCCTTTTCCAAAGGTTTCTTTCAACAATTTAATTATGGAAAAAGGAGAATCTTTTGCTTTTGCTATGGTTTTCTTTATTTCTAATATTTTAATATATTTAGTCAGCTCAATGCTCACGTATGTTAAGTCAAATAAAAACAAGAAAATATACTTTAGAAAAATCTAAACATGAGGAACTCATTCAAAGGAACAGAAATTAGGAAATAAACTCTTGCTGACTGTGCAAATTGATCTAATTGGCATTTAGAGACTTCTATACCACTTCACAGTGCTTTAAAGTGCTTTTTATATATAATGTCTTTAACTCTTTGGGACTGAAAGAGGAAAAATAAGCAGAACAAACATATGTAGATTTTAATTCCATTTAGAAAGCGCTGAAAAATTACTCCATGCTCCTGTCAGTTTCTAATGTTTATTTTCAACATATATGTTTTAAAAAACATTTTTGCTTAAAATATAATATTAATAAAATAGAGAAAAACAACTAACTTATTTTATTCTGTTACAATTCTTTGTGCTAAATACAGACTTAGGTGCATATTTATTTCAATATATTTAGATTTCTGCACAAGATTACCTTACAAATGCTGCCAAGACAAATCCCTTCCCCTCGTTTACAATTTCTCAAAAGTTGAAAAAACAAACGAGGAAATGACTATCAGTGGGACTAAAGGACAGCTGTTGTCATGTTTATCCATGACAATATTGAACTTTCAATCTGGTTGCTTTCAGCCAAGGGACATAAGCTAAAACAAGGCTCTCCAAGAATAAAGCAATTTTAAATTTTAACTGGAGCAGATGCTGATGTTTGCATTTTGGACAGTAGTCACTTTCAATTAAGATCAGCTGTTAAAGGTTAAATGTAATTTTACAGGTTACTATATGCAACTCAGTTTGAGAATTGTGAGGCATTCCTTTTTCTCAAAGTTGGATGAGGAAAGTGAACTGTTCCACAAATCTGAATATACTTATCCACTATGACAGTGGTGGCGAACCTTTTACTTACTGAGTGCCAAAAAGTACGCGCTTAGCCTGTGCCATCCGCACTTCCATGAGGCTCCTCCAAATGCGCTACATGTGCAACCGCACCATCTGTGCAAGCATGCAACTTTTGCACATGCAATGTATGCATGCTGCACGCAGGCACTCATGCACACATGAGCAATTCATGTGAATGTGCAGAAGAGCTCTGAAGACCAACTGGATTTCCTTCTGCAATTGCATGCATGCACAGTGGAGGTCCGAAGACCAGCTGGGCCTCTGCAATTGCGCATACATGCATGCATAATCGCATGTGCATGCTCAGCTGGAGGTAAGCTGGCTGACAGCTTATGTGGTCAGCAAGATGGCTCTGCATGTCACCTGTGGCACCCGTGCCATAGTTTCACCATCATGGCACTATGACATAAAATAGTACATGGAAAAGTTAAGGGACATGAAAACCTAAAAATGTTTGGTTTTCTTCAATTACAATACTTCTAGTATTTCTATAATGAAGGCTTTCTTATATTTATTTATTATTTAACATCTGACTATCTCACAAACACATGATTCTGGGTGGTGTACAATAAATGAACAATATTAACAGGAAACTTTTCAGATACAACCTAAGTGCTTGATTCATACTCACAGCTTTATCTCAGAAGCAAAATATGCAAAGACTTAAAATAAAAGGATATTCTTTTTTATAATGTTTTTGAAAAGAAATACTATTGTATTGTTTTATAACAAAACATATTTGCTCTCTGTGTATTTTCCCTCCAGCAATGGAGAACAACTTGTTATAGAGAAGAAGCAAATCTCATTCTTGCTAAATTTTCCCTGCACTGTTTATTTTGCTGGCATATAAACGTGTGTGTGTGTGTGTGTATTCTGATTTTGCTTTTAAATGTCGTGGTCTCTATGTACATGAATAAGAGTGAACAAGCAAGCATATTCTTAAGAGTTTGATATTAGAGGATATTACATATTCTGCAAATTCTTAAATTGCCTAAGACTAAAAAATATTGAACAATTTTATTAACTGGCATACTGACAAATAATTGTATTGACTATAGGAGAAAGCCTAGGGTTAAGTTAAGAGGAATCAACCTAGAATCTCTACATAGCCACAAGCAGACTAAGTCCAACCCCCTATCCCTGTTTGGATTCCATAGACCTATATAACTTCAAACAGGTGCTAACTATTAATTGAGAAGATTCCTGTGGATAGGCTGTTTAGCAATAAATCTGTTTAATTAGACCTCCATGTATAAACCTGGTCTTTCACGGCTTACACATGTTTTTGTAAAACACACATCCCCACAGGCATTACCCAAATAACATAAGCACTGCATCAATTTATTGGTAAATTTAAGACTTCAGACATATCTTAAATGCCATTTTGATTGAAATCCATAAGGGACATGAGAAGATATGGAAAATGAAGTCAATTTATAATGTAGTATAATAAAGAGAGGCTTTAAAATGTCAACCGTACAAATAATATTCTTTTTCAATGTTATCCCAAGTCTTCCAAAGACCACTCTAACTGCTTATTAAATTCTTGAAAAATGAAGCTTACTATCTAAAGCCAAGGAAGTTATTCTGTTGTTCATCTTAATGGATGAATGCATCATTTGATTTTCAGAATAAATATAGCAATCCATCTGAGTTTCTAGTGCTCTCCCCAACTTGGTGCACTTCAAAAGATTTGGATTAAATCCCAACCATTTTAGCTAGCACAGTCATGGCTAGGGAAGATACAAGTAACTATTGAAAGCAAGATAAGTTGAGAAAGGTTACCCATATAATTCATTAAAAGAATCTAGAATAATTTGCCTCTGCCTAGAATAATAAAGAATATTCAATCTGAAAGATGAAGTTAAAATGACAGAAGGCATAACTGATTTTTCAGAATTTATTTATTAGACTTATCCAATGCCATCTTTCATCCAAGAGCTCAGGCAGTATCAACTATCCTTACGATCCCTAGGAAATAGACTGGCTCAAGAAAGCATAACTGGCCCAGAGTTAGCCAGTGACCTTCCATAGCTAAAGGTAAACTTGAACTAGGGATGTTATAAATCAAGATGGCAATCATGTAGCACAGCTGAAACGCCATCCCCTTTGAATGAATGAGTCAAAAGAACAAAATGGGCAAGACTTTAATTGTGCTGCTGTAAGCATCTTTATCTTTTTGGCACTTCCTCTACAGATGCCATTGGTCTTTCTGGTCCTCCTGCAACATTTTAAGCTCTATCCCAGGGTCTCGACCCAGAGACTGGAGGCATCACACACTGGCCACATTCACCCCAGGTTTAGTGAAGGGGAAAAGTTGTGATACATCACATGATGACATGTTGTCACAAGTTTGATACCCTGCTCTATGTGAATCTTTTATGAGGTGGTATTATCTTATGATCCTATAAGATATTCTTATCTCTTTGCTCCTTTTTGCACTATCTGATCACATATAATAAAAATATGTACAGGCAGTCTTCATTTAGCAACTGCTTTGAATATGCAAATATAGAGGGTAACAAAGAATAATTAAATCCATTTTCTGACCAATGCATGAATTTATGACAACAAAAGGCTTCAATGACCAGATAGTCAAATTAAAATTTGGTCTGTTTTTGGGCAGTAACTATAAACTATCTGAAGGGTCCTAATCAAGTAATTAGAATCATGGAGTTTTTAATTTGTGATTAGCATTTTTTAGGATTGTGCTGTGGAGAAAAGCAGCTCAGGAAGAGATAGCATGCTTAAGCCATCTCTTTGCCTGTAAGGAAGCAAAGGATGAGGAAAATGAGTCAGGCACAGGACACTGTATAAGTGAATTTTATCTGAAAGAAATGACAGCAACCAGTGACCTTTATAGTGTCGGTCTCTTATTCTTTCTCTGTCGCTCTCTCTCAGTCACATGGTACTATTTTGGTGGAAATCACTGCAGTTACTAAACAAGAACTATTGTAACAGTACTGATGTAGCATAATATATAACACACAGCGATTTATCCTAATATGCTTAGCATATCATGGATCTGAAAAATGTGAAATTATACCATTTATTCAACCATACATACAAGAAATCATAAATACAAGTAATCATGATCATCCAGCATGCAAACTTGAACCCTTTCATTCCAGAATTAGTAGGAAATGTTATCAGAAAGCAATTCTTTATTAGAAAATTCTCAAGTGTAGCCACTTCACTGAATAAAAATCATTCCAAAGATCTTTGACAGACTGGCATCATTGATACAATCTTGCAACAGTTTAGATTTGATTCCAAGAAAATATTTGAAGTGAATGGGACCAGAAATCTAGGAAGTATCTTAAAAGTTTTTGAAATAGTCAAGCATTTTCCTATAAGCATATGACTGCCAGCCTTAGAATTTAAGCCAAGTGCTGCAGAGCCTTATTACATATATCCTACATGACAGTTTGCTCACAAACAAGAAATGTGGTATCTATGGAGATCTTTGGTTGTTTAATGCATTTATTAATAAATGTATATGGAATCTTCATAGTGAACTTAAGACATTTGCTAGTTGAGGATATAAAAGTGCACATATTTTGCATGCAGACCATGCTGCTGGCTGAGAACTCAGATGATCTGTAGTGCAACAATGAAAATGGATATGAATATTAATGTATCAAAGATTATGACTGCTGTGCTTGACAGAGAACTGGAGTAAATAACTACACATTATGATGCAAAACTTGAGCAAGTAAAGGGAATTGTGCATCTTGATAAAATGTTTAATGAAGGTGAAAGTTGATAGAGAAAGCATTATGATACCCAAATGCTTACAAAAAGAAACTGTGAAGAGCAAATGTTTTTTGAAAGAGGTGAAAATGGCTGTGTATAAGAGTATGCTTTGCTAACTTCGTTGTACAGAAATGAAAGCTAGGAATATCATCAAAAGCATAAAAGTACATTGGGAATGGTATCATTAAAAAGTGTGTGTAATAGGGTCAAGACAGAATAGGTCTTAAAATGAAGCTGGATCTAATACAAACATAAAAGGCCAATAATAAAAGCATAAATTGAGATGGATTGATCATAGGACAGAATGAAGGATGAATCATAATAGCAATAGCACTTAAAACTTATATACCATTTTACAGTGCTTTATAGCCCTCTCTAAGTGGTTTACAGAATCAGCATATTGTTCCCAACAATTTGAATCCTCATTTTACCAACCTTGGAAGAATGGAAAACTGAGTTTCATTTTACCAACCTTGGAAGAATGAAAAACTGAAAACCTTGGAAGAATGGAAAACTCCTTGAGCCAGTCAGGATCAAACTTCTGGCTATGGGCAGAGCTAGCCTGCAATACTTCATTCTAACCACACCAACTTAAAATGCAATACTGGTTTTGTAAAGTATGGCTGGGGAAAGACTGGAAAAACTTACAGGAGAATACGGTAGGTAAAACAAGATGTTAGAAATATAAAAAATAAAAGCCAGTCTTACACTATGAATAATTATGCTTTTTCATCGCTGTATGTCAAAATAAATTTAATAACTTATTTTATATAAGGTATCTTGAAACTAGAAGATAGAGAACTCTGTTGGATCAGCCATGTTGGTAGTATATCTGTACAGGAACAGAGAACTTGAAAGAAGATTGCTCTCACGTTTTCCTGTATAGTTTCTGTCAGGAAACCTTTGAGAACATGTGAGAAAGATTCTCCAACACCCAGCAATCTCGATTAATATAATTTGCAAGAGGAAAGATCCCCCACAGATCCTGATCATAGCAAAAATAAAGCTTTCCACCTGTATTATTGGGATCAGGGTCTTCAGAGAGAGAGAAAATGTTCATCAGTTAATAAATACCCAACCAAATAATATTGCTTCTGGTAAATCCTGCAGGGTTCAGTGCAGCTATTCTGACCAACTGCTTATAATTGCATGGGTATTCTCAAAGTCAAAGGAACAATCAGAATTGATCCTGAAAGTAACACAAGACTATTGAACTGTGACAGATAGCAACCAATAGCTCCATTAATTTGTCCAATCTTTTAAAAAATAATTCAAGTGGACTGAGGACTGATAGAGCCCAGAAGCAAATTCTATACTTTGACTATCTATATTTCCTTCATTTCTTCTGAAACTCATGGGATTCAAAGTCATTGCAATTTTATTATGCCCCATACTTACTTGTCTTATCCTAGAGTAAAGAATTTCAAATATGGCAATTTTTCTCATAACAGAAATGCACCAAAAAATTTAGTTTTTGATATCCTTTTCTAAATCTCAAGCAATTTTCAGTTAAATGCTAAAATGCTTTATAAATAGAACCCTTTCTTCTAAAAGTAATAAGCTGTGATACAATGTATATTACAAATCTTTTGGTTGGGTCAGAAATAATAAAAAAAGAACCTAAGCAAAAAAAGGGAGGGGAATGAATTTAAATAATGGTACTTAATGCCATGACACTAGTTTCATCTTTATAATTATGTGTAAAATTTATCCTCTTTGAGGGATTTAATCAAACATTTAATCTAACCAAACTGGGGGAAAGGAAATTAATTAATTCCTTTTACTGGATTATCTTTTATTCAGAAAATTACTAATCTTTATTTTGCATTAATCAGAATGCTTAACTTAATTCCCTGGGTGAAATCAAAATTAATAACCAAGATCCAAAACAAAGCTCTGTGATCTGTCTTTTGCTGTACCTCTTATCTATATACCGGTATGTGTATGAACATACATGTATGTGTATGGTGGCATACAGCTTGAAAATGATTTGAAAAAAAAAGTTTTTAACTTCATATCAGCATAGAATGTCTCTGCATTTTGAAGATATTTTTCCTTTTTCAAAGTTCACCCAAGCCAAAAGACAGAGGAGTAGCTTTAAAAGTTGAGTTAACTTTAATTCATTTTAAGCAGCCGTACCTTTTTTCAGATTGATCTGGCAGCCTAAAAAAAAGAGGAATTGTTTTAATAAATTACACATAAAGTGCTGTGTGTGCATGAGGTCCAACACCTTTATTTCAAAATAGTTTTGAAGTATGAACAACCTTACAATAAAAATATTATTTTGTGCCTACTAATGCAATTTAGAAATGCTGATTTCTTACCTATTGTTACTCTGTATTTCTATGAATAAATGTAATTCAAATCTTAATAACAAAGAGATGGGGACAGCTTAAAAAATATCTAGAAAATGCATATGGTATTTTTTGATGACAAAGATTTTTGAAGAAACTCTCTATAGAAATACAATATACAACCTATTATACAATAACAGGTTTCCAGGCTTCATATGAAGAGTCTTTATTACAGGGAGTTTTTGAAAATAAAGCCTGTAATGACAATCTAATATTCGAATATGTTATGAAAATACTGTACTTCAATGTGAACAATTTAGAAACAGATTGTTTAGCAGTTACCCATAAGTACTATTCTTGTCTTCAGACGTTTTATAGTAATTTTGGACAATGATCAAGAACTTTTTAATCTACTTACATTTCTTTGGGATTTGTATTAAACTTCTTTGTGTATTTATATTTTCACCTTCTCTTTGTTTATGATATTTCCCTAATTTGGGTGTCTTACAACTGGTGAACTTTAGTTTTATCAGATGTGACTCTAAAAGTGTACTTTTTAGTTATATCTGAGTCATACAAGTGGAGGAGAGGGAAACAGCTCAGTAGAGTTTCAACAAATGCCTTCATCTTTGAGTTAAAAGGGTTTTTTATATAGTTTATATGTAAAAAAATTTATATAGTTTTTAATAAAGCTGTTTATAAATCAAGCATACTTTAGATCTAGAACTTTCTTTTTAAATATTACTTAACGCTTTAGAGAAGTTGTTTTTAAAAGTTACTTCAAAGTATAACAATGTAGTGAATACAGTTAGCCCTTGACTTACACCAGTTGGTTTAGTGACCGTTCAAAGTTACAATGGCACTGAAAAAAGCAACTTGACCATTTTTCACACCTACAACAGTTTTAGCATCCCTGTGGTCATGTGATCAAAATTTTGATTCTTGGCAACTAGCTCATATCTAGCCAGTGTCCTTGGGGTCATGTGATCACCTTTTGCGAACGTCTAACAAGCAAAGTCAATGGGGAACCAGATTCACTTAAGTTGTTACTAATTGAATAACTGCAGTGATTCACTTAACAACTGTGGCAAGAAATGTCATAAAACAAGTAAAATTCACTTAACAAGTGTCTTGCTTAGCAACAGAAACTTTGGACTCAATTGTGATCGTAAATCAAGGATTTACTTGTAATAGTTTCAGTTCTTGACAAAGTTGACTAATCTAAATCTAATCAAGCTAATCGAAAATCTAATTTCTAAACATTTCTAAATATGAGGCAACTGAAACATATATGATTTTGGTACTATTACTGAAGAGTAATTAAGGTTTTCAGACATCAGTCGTGAACAGGCAAGGCAGGATCAAATTCACTGAATGGACATATCATAGTGTTCTAACAAAACAATATCCATTCCAATTCCAGTTATCAATTCCAATTCCAATTCCAAATTTTATTGGTCACATACACAATCATACATGGGTACGATATGCAGTGAAATG